>JANDJZ010001050.1:0-17253 GCA_027943245.1 Acanthamoeba sp. SK_2022b | reverse complement strand
GCCGGCGCTGCTGGCGGGCACCGCGCTAATGGGTCTGCTGGCGCTGTTTGACCACCCGGTGGCGACCATCGGCTCGCGCTTCAGCTACCTGCTGGCCGACGGCAACAGCGGCCAGGGCATCCCGCCGATCCTGCCGCAGCTGCTGCTGCCCTGGGATCTGCCGGGCGGCGGCGGGCAGCCGTTCACCCTGAGCTGGCAAACCGTTTCCGCCCTGCTGCCGGCGGCGTTTTCGATGGCGATGCTCGGCGCGATCGAATCGCTGCTGTGCGCCGTGGTGCTCGACGGCATGACCGGCAAGAAGCACAACTCGAACAGCGAGCTGATCGGCCAGGGTGCGGGCAACATCATCGCGCCGTTCTTCGGCGGCATTACCGCCACCGCCGCGATTGCCCGTTCGGCGGCCAACGTGCGCGCCGGCGCCACCTCGCCGGTGTCCGCCATCATCCACGCGCTGCTGGTGCTGTTGGCGCTGCTGGTATTGGCACCGTGGCTCTCTTACCTGCCGCTGGCGGCGATGGCGGCACTGCTGCTGATGGTCGCCTGGAACATGAGCGAGGCGCACAAGGTGATTTACCTGCTACGCCGGGCGCCGAAGGACGACATTCTGGTGCTGCTGCTGTGCATGTCGCTGACGGTGCTGTTCGATATGGTGATCGCCATTACCGTGGGCATCGTGCTGGCGTCGCTGCTGTTTATGCGCCGCATCGCCCGCATGACGCGGCTGAGCGAGCTGAGCGCCGGCGACGGCCGCCTGGTGCTGCGGGTGAACGGCCCGCTGTTCTTCGCCGCCGCCGAGCGCATCTTTACCGAACTGCTGGCGCGCAGCGAAGGCTACCGCACGATCGTGCTGCAATGGGATGCGGTGCCGGTGCTCGATGCCGGCGGCCTGAGCGCCCTGCGGCGCTTTATCGACGTGCTGCCGACGGACAAAAAGCTGGTGATCACCGACGTCCCGTTCCAGCCGCTGAAAACCCTGGCGCGTGCGCGGGTGCAGCCGATCGAGGGCCGCCTGCAGTTCTACCCGACGCTGCCGGAAGCGCTGGCGGCCACCGGCGCCTAAACGTAAAAAAGCCCGACGAGTCGGGCTTTTTTTATGGCGACGAACGCTTAGTTGCTGGTATCCAGCTCCGGGAAGCTCTTCACCAGGTCGTCGATGGCTTTCATCTGCGCCAGGAACGGCTCCAGCTTGTCCAACGGCAGCGCGGACGGGCCGTCGCACTTGGCGTTTTTCGGATCCGGGTGCGCTTCGAGGAACAGGCCGGCCAGGCCAACCGCCATACCGGCGCGCGCCAGCTCGGCCACCTGAGCGCGGCGGCCGCCGGACGCGGCGCCGAACGGATCGCGGGTCTGCAGCGCGTGGGTCACGTCGAAGATCACCGGATGGCCGCCGGTCACGTTCTTCATCACGTTGATGCCCAGCATGTCGACCACCAGGTTGTCATAGCCGAAGTTGCTGCCGCGATCGCACAGGATCACCTGATCGTTGCCGCCTTCTTTGAACTTGTCGACGATGTTGCCCATCTGCCCCGGGCTGACGAACTGCGGCTTCTTGACGTTGATCACCGCGCCGGTTTTCGCCATCGCTTCCACCAGATCGGTCTGACGCGCCAGGAAGGCCGGCAGCTGGATCACATCAACCACTTCGGAAACCGGCTGCGCCTGCGCCGCTTCATGCACGTCGGTGATGATTTTCACGCCGAAGGTTTTTTTCAGCTCTTCGAAGATCTTCATCCCTTCTTCCAGGCCCGGACCGCGGTACGAGTGGATGGAAGAACGGTTGGCCTTGTCGAAAGAGGCTTTGAATACGTAAGGGATGCCCAGTTTTTGCGTCACGGTGACGTAGTGTTCGCAGATGCTCATCGCCAGATCGCGCGATTCCAGCACGTTCATACCGCCAAACAGCACAAACGGCAGATCGTTTGCTACGTCGATATCGCCAATGCTAACCACTTTCTGTTTCATGCTTTCGCCTTTGTTAAGGTTGTAACCGTCGCCTTGCAAACTGCACGGAGTCATTGAATTAATGCAGCGTCACCTGTTTCGGCTCAATCGAGTGGATCTGTACTTTGATCACTTCGCTGACCGGGTCTTCAGGACACTGCTCGACAAAATAGTTGAGGTCGGAAATCGCGATATGGTTGCACTCCAGCTGGGCGTAAATCAGCCCGCGGTCGCGGATCTCGTACGGGTCTTCCGGATCGAAGCACAGCACCGTTTCGCTGGTGCGCAGCGCCATTTCCAGCTGCTTTTCTTCCATCAGGGCGGCCTTCAGCGTATCGAGCATCTTGCGCACCACCATGATGTTCTCCGACTCGTCGAGATCGTCGTCTTCCAGCTCGGCGCCCAGCCCCAGGTTGCCCTTGATCCACACTTCCAGCTGGTGCTCGCTCAGGGTTTCGCCGTTCAGCGGGTTGATCAGCCACAGCTCTTCGTCCAGCCAGTCGGCGCGCAGGATCAGCTGAGTGGGGAAAATCACCGGCAGCAGCGGCAGATCCAGCGCGTTGGCGATATGCAGGAAGATAGTGCCCAGCGAGACCGGCGTGCCCTGCCGCGCTTCCAGCACCTTGTCCAGCCAGATGGCGTCCGACAGGCGGTACACGCCGCTGGCGCCGCCGAATCCCCAGGTCTTGTAAAACAGTTCGATGAGCGCATCCAGTTGCTGCTCCTGAGTGATATCGACCGGCACCGCCGCGCGCGCTTCGTCCACCAGCTGTTGCAGCTTGCGCTCCACGTCGGCAACCGGGAAATCGCGCCGCACCGACTGCGACACCAGGATCACCCCTTCGCTCAGCGGCGAGGCGTTAAATTCAAAATCAGCAATGCTACTCATAGGTATCCCATCAGAAACGGTATTTTCGTCGTGGCAAGTTTAATTATCAGGTACAGGCAGCCCAACGCCAGCACGAACGCCACGGTTCGTAGCCGCTGACTTTTGGTCTTCTTGCCCAATGCGACGTAGCCAAGCAGGATATAGATAATAACGCCAAACAGCTTCTCGGTCAGCCATGAGTCCATACCCAGCAGCGGATAAAACCCGAACATCACCACCAGCGCGATGCCGCTGACGAACAGCAGCGTGTCGTTCAGGTGCGGCGCTACCTTGACCCAGCGGCGGCCCATGATCGGCGAGCGGCGCCACTGCCAAAAGAAACGCAGCACAAACAAGGTAATACTGATGGCGACCGTCAGCAAATGGAAATGTTTCAACGCGGTGTATGCAGTCATGATGCTCCCTTAAATGGCTCGGGCGTCGTTATTATGAGAGGCGCTTATCCCGGCCATTGGCCGAGCGTCACGCGGTCGTTGTCGCCATAATCACGGTGGGTGGCGACAGCGGAAAATCCGGCGGCCTGCAGCAGCGCACGCACGCTCTCGCCCTGCTGCCAGCCATGTTCCAACAGCAGCCAGCCCTGGGGCTGCAAATGGTGCGGCGCCTGGCGCACGATGGCGGCCAGATCCGCCAACCCACGATCGGCGGCGACCAGCGCGCTGCCGGGCTCGAAGCGCACGTCGCCCTGCGACAAATGCGGATCGGCGGCGTCGATATAGGGCGGATTGCTGGCGATCAGCGCGAAGCGTTGCCCCGCCACCGGCGCAAACCAGCTGCCCTGTAGAAATCGGACGTTGTCGATCTTCAGCTTGTGCGCATTGTGCTGCGCCAGCGCGACCGCTTCCGGCTGCACATCGACGCCGATAGCCGAACAGTCCGGGCGCTCGCTGGCCAGCGCCAGCGCGATGGCGCCGGTGCCGGTGCCGAGATCGAGGAAGTGGCAGAGTTGCGGCGGCAGGCGCGCCAGCGCCAGCTCCACCAGGCATTCGGTATCCGGGCGTGGGATCAGCGTTGCGGGTGAAACCGACAGCGGCAGCGACCAAAATTCGCGCTCGCCCACCAGATAGGCCACCGGCTCACCGCGTTCGCGGCGCGCCAGCAGCGTCTCCAGCTGCTGTTGCTGCGGCGGCGTCAGCAGGGTTTCACCGAACGCCATCAGGAAGGTTCTGGCCTTGCCGGTCACGAAACCCAACAGGATTTCCGCGTCGCGCCGGGCGCTGTCGCTGTGGGTCAAACGCGCGGCGGCGGCTTTCAGCCAGTGTTGATAGTCCATCACTCTTGCTCGGCGGACAGCGCAGCCAGCTGATCGGCCTGATACTCCTGCACGATCGGCTGGATCAGCATGTCCAGTTTGCCTTCCATCACTTCGTCCAGGCGGTAGAGCGTCAGGTTGATGCGGTGGTCGGTCACCCGCCCCTGCGGGAAGTTGTAGGTACGGTTACGGTCGGAACGGTCGCCGCTGCCCAGCAGGTTGCGGCGAGTGGACGCCTCGGCCTGCTGGCGCTTGGCCATCTCGGCGGCGCGAATGCGCGCGCCCAGCACCGACATCGCCTTGGCTTTGTTTTTGTGCTGTGAACGCTCGTCCTGGCACTCCACCACAATGCCGGTCGGCAGGTGGGTGATGCGGATTGCCGAGTCGGTGGTGTTAACGTGCTGGCCACCGGCGCCGGAGGAGCGGAAGGTGTCGATTTTCAGATCGCCCGGGTTGATGTCCGGCAGCTCGGCTTCCGGCACTTCCGGCATCACCGCCACGGTGCAGGCGGAGGTGTGGATGCGCCCCTGGGATTCGGTTTCCGGCACGCGCTGCACGCGGTGGCCGCCGGATTCAAACTTCAGCTGACCGTACACGCCGTCGCCGGAGACTTTGGCGATCACTTCTTTGAAACCGCCGTGTTCGCCTTCGTTGGCGCTCATCACCTCGACGCGCCAGCGGCGGCTTTCCGCATAGCGGCTGTACATGCGGAACAGATCGCCGGCGAAGATCGCCGCCTCATCGCCGCCGGTGCCGGCGCGCACTTCGAGGAAGCAGCTGCGCTCATCGTCCGGATCTTTCGGCAGCAGCAACACCTGCAGCTGCTGCTCCAGCTCTTCGCTGGCCGCCCGCGCCTGTTTCAGCTCTTCCTGCGCCATCTCGCGCATTTCCGGATCGTCCAGCATCATTTCCGCCGTCTCCAGATCCTCCTGCACCTGACGCCATTCCAGGAAGCAGCGGCTGACGTCGGTCAGCTGCGCGTATTCTCGCGACAGTGCGCGGAACCGGTCTTGGTCGGCGATAACGCCGGCATCGCCGAGCAGCGCCTGCACTTCTTCATGGCGCTCTTGTAACGCTTCCAGTTTGGCAACAATAGAAGGCTTCATGCGTGGTAATAAACCCTGTTAATAGAGAAAACTAATGCTGATCCAGCCCGAGGCTGTCGCGTAATAACTGCAACCGCTCCACGTCGCCGTCGCCGGCGGCCTGCTGGAGGGATTTGGTGGGGGCATGAATAAGACGGTTGGTCAGTTTATGGGCCAGCTCGTGAATAACCTGCTCCACGTTGGCGCCCTGCGCGATGGCGGCCAGCGCTTTGGCCTCCATCTCTGCGCGAATTTGGTCGGCCTGCGAACGGTAGTCGCGGATGGTTTCCACCGCGCCCTGCGAGCGCAGCCAGGCCATGAAGTTGGTGCTTTCCTGCTGCACGATCGACTCCGCCTGCACCGCCGCCGCTTTGCGCTGCGCCAGGTTGCTTTGAATGATGGCGTGCAGATCGTCCACGCTGTAGAGATAGGCGTTGGCCAGTTTGCCGACTTCCGGTTCGATGTCGCGCGGTACGGCGATATCCACCAGCAGCATCGGCTGGTTGCGGCGCGCCTTCAGCGCGCGCTCCACCATCCCCTTGCCGATGATCGGCAGCGGGCTGGCAGTGGAACTGATGATGATGTCGGCGTCCGCCAGGCGTTCGTCGATCTCCGGCAGGGTGATCACCTCCGCGCCGACTTCGTCCGCCAGCAGCTGGGCGCGTTCGCGGGTGCGGTTGGCAATGATCATGTGCCGCACTTTGTGTTCGCGCAGGTGGCGCGCCACCAGCTCGATGGTTTCACCGGCGCCCACCAGCAAGACGTTGAGATCGGCCAGCGATTCGAAGATCTGGCGCGCCAGGGTACAGGCGGCAAAAGCCACGGAGACCGCGCTGGCACCGATGTCGGTTTCGGTACGCACGCGCTTGGCGACGGAGAAGGATTTCTGGAACAGACGCTCCAGCTCGCCGGACAGCGACTGGCCGCGTTGCGACTCGGCGAAAGCTTTTTTCACCTGCCCGAGGATCTGCGGTTCGCCCAGCACCAATGAGTCCAACCCGCTGGCCACCCGCATCAAATGGCTGACCGCGTCGTTGCCCTGATGCCAGTACAGGCTTTTCTTCACCTCTTCCGGGCGCAGGTTGTGGTAGGCGCACAGCCAGGCGACCAGCTGCTCGTGCATGTGTTCCTGCTGCTCTACGCTGAGGTACAGCTCGGTGCGGTTGCAGGTGGACAACACGACGCCGCCCTGCACCAACGGTTGTTGGAGCAAGCTGGTCAGCGCCTCATCGATGGACTCTGGCGAGAAGGTCACCCTTTCACGCAGAGAAACCGGAGCGGTTTTGTGATTTATACCTAACGCCAGCAGGGTCATTGCTTCGAGTAATACTTATCTTGGTACGGGTTCTCGTTGAACGGCATTCTACTTGATGCGCAGGATCAATAAAAGTAACAACCGCATCTTCCGTTCAATCATTGCTATAGACGGCATCAATCGATGAATAATTAATAAATACAGTGAGATGATTTATAATTTGACGACATAACATACTGAATTTTAGCGCAGGATGCGATCTCCCGCACAGGATTCGGTAAAACCTGCAGGTTATCCGCTTATAATCCGCGCGTTTACCAACCCAGCGTGCCGCAACGGTAGGAGGGATCCAGGATAAAAGAGACCTGCTGGCAAAAAACCTGCTTGGCCTGAAAATAAAAAAATACCGCGCCGGCAAAGCACAGAAGCGAAATGATTATCCGCGCCGCAATCTTCATTCGATTATTTCCCGCAACAAAAACCCCCGGCAGCATAGCGAGGTAAACATCAACCAAACGCTAACGGCGGTCACCCCGCCGTATCGAAAATTGTTGCCCCCGGACAACGGCACGAAACGATTGTGTTAATCTTAATGACGCCCCAATGCGCGTACCGGGTTGGCATTGCGCCGGTAAAAGCGGCAAGATTCAACGCGATGCAGCAAAAAATTGACGCGCCGCCGCCGCCCCGTTAGCGTGAGCGCTGTATTCGGGTTTCGTCGCGCATGCCCGCAAGGACAAAAGGACAAGAGAAAGTTATGCCAATACGCAAAGTTAGTTTGCTCCGTCTGATCCCGCTGGCCAGCCTGGTGCTGGCCGCCTGTACCACCACCAAGCCGAGCGGCCCGGCCACCAGCCCGACTTCTCCGCAGTGGCGCGCCCATGAGCAGGCGGTGCAGCAGCTCAGCACCTATCAGACCCGCGGCTCCTTCGCCTACTTGTCTGATCAGAAAAAAGTCTACGCCCGCTTCTTCTGGCAGCAGTTCTCGCCGGAGCGCTATCGTCTGCTGTTGACCAACCCGCTGGGCAGCACGGAAATGGATCTCAACGTGCAGAAAAACGTGGTGCAGCTGACCGACAACCAGGGCAAACGCTACGTCAGCGACAACCCGGAAGAGATGATCCGCAAGCTGACCGGCATGGCGATCCCGCTGAACAACCTGCGCCAGTGGATGCTCGGCCTGCCGGGCGAAGCCAACGATTTTGCGCTGGATGACCAATATCGCCTGAACAAGCTGACCTATCAGCAAGGCGGCCAGACCTGGAAGGTGGATTACCAGGGCTACAGCAACGAGGTGCAGCCGACGCTGCCGAACCGTCTGGAGCTGCAGCAGGGTGAGCAGCGCATCAAGCTGAAGATGGATAACTGGACGCTCAAATGATTCGCCAGTGGCCCTCCCCCGCGAAACTCAACCTGTTTTTGTACATCACCGGCCGTCGTGAAGACGGCTATCACCTGCTGCAGACGCTGTTTCAGTTTTTGGACTACGGCGACACCCTGACCATTGACCCGCGCCAGGACGACCGCATTCATCTGCTGACGCCGGTCGACGGCGTGCCGGACGAACAGAACCTGATCGTGCGCGCCGCCCGCTTGCTGCAGCGCTATTGCGATGAGCGCGGCCTGCAGACCGCACCGCGCGGCGCCGATATCAGCATCGACAAGCGCCTACCGATGGGCGGCGGCTTGGGCGGTGGCTCCTCCAACGCCGCCACCGTACTGGTGGCGCTCAACGAACTGTGGCGCTGCGGTCTTGGCGACGACCAACTGGCCGAGCTGGGGCTCAGCCTCGGCGCCGACGTGCCGGTGTTCGTGCGCGGCCACGCCGCCTTCGCCGAAGGCATCGGCGAGCGCCTGCAGCCGGCCGAGCCGCAGGAAAAGTGGTATCTGGTGGCGCATCCCGGCGTCGGCATCCCGACGCCGGTTATCTTCGGTGACCCCGAATTGAAAAGAGACACCCCGGTTCGCTCCTTAAGTGAGCTGTTGCAGGCGCCGTACGCAAATGATTGCGAACCGATCGCAAGAAAACGTTTTCGCGAGGTTGAACAGCTTCTTTCATGGCTGTTAGAATACGCCCCGTCACGCCTGACTGGCACAGGTGCTTGTGTGTTTGCTGAATTCGACACAGAAATCGCCGCCCGTCAGGTGTTAAATCAAGCCCCGGAGTGGTTGTGTGGTTTTGTAGCGCGCGGCGTTAACGTCTCCCCACTACATCGCATTCGTTCCGGGCGGTTTGAGTCGTAGCTCAACGTTTCGCTGCGCAGAGTCATGCACACCTGGCCCTGTTATCCCTGCGCTGCCTGCGGTCTCAATTTTAGTTTTACATACCCGTATGTATATTGCGCCGGCGTCGCCGACTGCCCCTTGGCGATGTCGTATGACAATATCTTCTCTGGACGCAAGCCTGAGGTTCTTCTCGTGCCTGATATGAAGCTTTTTGCTGGTAACGCCACCCCGGAACTAGCACAACGTATTGCCAACCGTTTGTACACCAGCCTTGGTGACGCCGCTGTAGGTCGTTTTAGCGACGGCGAAGTGAGCGTGCAAATCAACGAAAATGTACGCGGCGGTGATATTTTCATCATCCAGTCCACCTGTGCCCCGACCAACGACAACCTGATGGAACTGGTTGTGATGGTCGACGCCCTGCGTCGCGCCTCCGCAGGTCGTATTACCGCCGTTATCCCTTACTTCGGCTATGCCCGCCAGGATCGCCGCGTGCGTTCCGCGCGTGTGCCAATCACCGCCAAGGTGGTTGCCGATTTCCTCTCCAGCGTAGGGGTTGACCGCGTTCTGACGGTGGATCTGCATGCTGAGCAGATTCAAGGCTTCTTCGACGTACCGGTAGACAACGTGTTCGGCAGCCCGATCCTGCTGGAAGACATGCTGCAGCAGAACCTGGAAAACCCGATCGTGGTTTCCCCGGACATCGGCGGCGTAGTGCGTGCCCGCGCCATCGCCAAACTGCTGAACGACACCGACATGGCCATCATCGACAAACGCCGCCCGCGCGCGAACGTGTCTCAGGTGATGCACATCATCGGTGACGTGGCAGGCCGCGACTGCGTGCTGGTCGACGACATGATCGACACCGGCGGTACCTTGTGTAAAGCGGCTGAAGCGTTGAAAGAACGCGGTGCCAAGCGCGTATTCGCCTACGCGACGCACCCGATCTTCTCCGGCAACGCCGTGGACAACATCAAGAACTCGGTGATTGATGAAGTGATCGTCTGCGACACCATTCCGCTGTCGCCGGAAATCAAGGCACTGAAAAACGTTCGCACTCTGACCCTGTCCGGCATGCTGGCTGAAGCCATCCGCCGTATCAGCAACGAAGAGTCGATCTCTGCGATGTTCGAGCATTGATTCGTCGTCTTTCCGGTGCGGCGCCCACCTTGCCGGAAAGATAGCGTGCCCGACAGCAGAAAAAGAAAAACCCGTTGGTGCGTGAGCAACAACGGGTTTTCTACTCGTAGTCCAACATGACCTCAAACCTTAATGCACGGCAGATATTCCCTTGCCCTGCTCTCGCTTCCCTTCTGATTTTTTAATCAATGCGACGAACGATGTTGGTCGTTACGGCACCGTTTATCAAAGTGTTTTACCCACCAGTAGCGATCCGCCACCTGCTCGCGGCCGCCGATACGCGCGCCCACCAGCCACAACAGCGCGCCGACGAAGATACTCATGATGGCGCCGTGGGCGAAAAATTGCGGTAAATCGAACTGAGATACTTCAGCAATAATGGAGTATCCGACGCCGCCGATCATCACGACCAGGCCCAGCCCCATAAAAAAGTTGCCCATTCTGTCCGCGTTTCTACGTTTCATATGCCACCTCCATGATTGCCATGTGCCAACCGGGATAACGCTGCAACTTGTTAACCCACTTTGATAAGTTAAGTATAGTCCTTGTGGCGGCAAGGGGATTGCGGAGGCGATCACAAATGGTAAAGAATTATTGACACTTCTTAACACGCCGCTGAAAATTAGCGGACAAATTGAATTATTCAGCTAATGAATCATTCGTCTTTCTTACCTAAGGCGACGGCGGAGATCGGATTTTGTCATTCGCCGCCCCGGCAGGTAGACTAAGGCCCTTTCCATTACCCTGATCATAGCGAATCTCCCAGTGAGCAGTATTAAATTGATAGTCGGCCTGGCCAACCCGGGCGCGGAATATGCCCAGACGCGCCACAACGCCGGCGCCTGGTACGTCGATCTGCTGGCCCAGCGCCACAATCAGCAGTTGAAAGAAGAGAGCAAGTTCTTCGGCTACACCGCCCGCTTGAACCTGGCGGGCAACGACGTGCGCCTGCTGGTGCCGACCACCTTCATGAACCTGAGCGGCAAAGCGGTGCTGGCCATGGCCAACTTCTACCGCATCGAGCCGAACGAGATTTTGGTGGCGCACGACGAGCTGGATCTGCCGCCCGGCGTGGCAAAAATCAAGCTCGGCGGCGGCAACGGTGGCCACAACGGCCTGAAGGACATCCAGAACAAGTTCGGCAACAACCCGAATTTCTACCGCCTGCGCATCGGCATCGGCCATCCGGGCGACAAGAACAAGGTGGTGGGCTTCGTGCTCGGCAAACCGCCGGCCGGCGAGCAGAAGATGATTGACGAAGCGATCGACGAGTCGCTGCGCTGCACCGAGATGCTGATGAAGGACGGGCTGGAAAAAACCGTTCAGCGCCTGCACAGCTTCAAGGCGCAGGCCTGAACCTTGCCGCAGCGGGCGCCCTGCCCGCTGCCTGCATTTAGCCGCGCGGGTTGAAGGTCTCCTCGCTCACGCGGCGGTCATCGGCGGTGAAGCCCTCTTCCGCCACGTAATACTGCGGATCGTCCAGCTCATGGCTGCAGAACGGCCCGGCGCGCTTGAGCAAGCGCACGCAGTCACCGCTCAGGTGGCGCAGCCGAATGCTTTTCCCCGCCGCCAGATAACGCGCCGTCAGCTTATCGATCGCCTCTACGCCGCTGGAATCCATCACCCGGGTGCCGGCAAAATCCAGCACCACATTCTGCGGATCGCTCTGCGGATCGAACAGTTCGGCGAAAGCGGCAGCGGAGCCGAAGAACAGTGGGCCATCGAGCTGATACACCGCCACGTCGCCCGTCACCTGCCGCTGGCGCACGCGGATGCGCGCCTGCTGCCAGGCGAACACCAGCGCCGAGATAATCACCCCGCTGATCACCGCCACGGCCAGATCGGTAAAAATGGTGATCAGCGTGACGGCGATCATCACCAGCGCGTCCGCCTTCGGCATGCGGCGCAAACGGCGCAGCGAGCTCCACTCGAAGGTGTTGTAACACACTACCAGCATCACCCCGGCCAGCGCTGCCACCGGCAGCAGGCCGATATAGCGCGACAGGCTGACCACGAACAGAATCAGCAGGATGGCGCCCACCGTGCCGGAGAGGCGCCCGCGCCCGCCCGAGGTAAAGTTGATGATCGACTGGCCGATCATCGCGCAGCCGGCGAAGCAGCCGAACAGGCCGCACACCGCGTTACCGGCGCCCTGCGCGATGCTTTCGCGGTTGCCGTTCCCCTTCTTGCCGCCCATTTCATCCAGCACCGTCATGGTCAGCAGCGATTCAATCAAACCGACCAGGGCGATCACCACCGCATAGGGCAACACCACCCGCACCATCTCCAGGGTGAACGGCGCCGTCGGCAGGCTGAAGTGCGGCAGCGCGCCGGAAATGTCCGCCAGATCGCCCACCCGCAGCGTGTGCAGATTGAGGCCGATCGCCAACGCCGAAACCACCAGCAGCGCCGCCAGCGAAGACGGAATGGCCTTGGTCAGGCGCGGGAACAGCACCACCACCGCAATCGCCAGCGCCACCAGGCCGTACATCAGCGGCCCCTGCCCGGCGATCATCTTCAGCTGCGCCAGCATGATGACGATCGCCAGACCGTTGACGAAGCCGTGGATCGCCGGCAGCGGCACCAAACGAATGAACTTGCCCAGCCGGAAGGCGCCAATCAGGATTTGAATCGCCCCGGCAAACAGCGTGGCCCACAGCACGTAGCCCATGCCGTACTGCGCCGCCAGGCTCATCAGCACCACCACAATGGAGCCGGCGGCGCCGGAAACCATGCCCGGCTTGCCGCCAAACAGCGCCGTGACCAGGCCGATGATAAACGCGGTATGCAAACCGACGATCGGCGAAAGACCGGCGACCAGCGAAAAGCCGACCGCCTCGGGGATCATCGAAACCGCCACCACAAAGCCCGCCAGGACTTCATTTTTAACGTCCGCGATCCTGACGTTACTCAGGTTAAACATGCATTATTCACTTATGACAGATGACATCATCTCCCCGCGTAGCGGGTATGGGGTACCGCAAGGCGCGGCAGACTGCAGGCGGGCACAACTCAGGGTGGCGTAGGCAAGAAATACATCCGGCGCGTTTCCTGTCGGTTAATCGTAACGGCCAGTATGGGTA
This sequence comes from Acanthamoeba sp. SK_2022b, assembly GCA_027943245.1. NCBI lineage: Eukaryota > Discosea > Longamoebia > Acanthamoebidae > Acanthamoeba > Acanthamoeba sp. SK_2022b. The sequence goes on along the minus strand of JANDJZ010001050.1, from coordinate 4,382 downwards.
AATGTGATCCAAATCTCAAATAAAAACCGGCCGCGGGCGCTGGGCTCGCCCCGGTCAAACAAGTCTGATCGAGATAAACGCCCATTACGTGTATAATGGCGGCATTATTTTGCCCTTTATGCAGTCGATTAAACCTAACCGGCTGATAGTTAAGATATTTAAGGTGATTACAACATGGGATTCAAATGCGGTATCGTCGGCCTGCCTAACGTAGGCAAATCCACCCTGTTCAACGCGTTGACCAAAGCGGGCATTGAAGCAGCCAACTTCCCGTTCTGCACCATTGAACCGAACACCGGTGTGGTGCCGATGCCCGATCCGCGTCTGGATAAGCTGGCCGAGATCGTCAAGCCGCAGCGCATTCTGCCAACCACCATGGAATTCGTCGACATCGCCGGCCTGGTGAAAGGCGCGTCCAAGGGTGAAGGCCTGGGCAACCAGTTCCTGACCAACATCCGCGAAACCGAAGCCATCGGCCACGTGGTGCGCTGCTTCGAGAACGACAACATCATCCACGTCAACAACAAGGTCGATCCGGCCGAAGACATCGACGTCATCAACACCGAGCTGGCGCTGTCTGACCTGGACACCTGTGAGCGCGCCATCCACCGCGTGCAGAAGAAAGCCAAAGGCGGCGACAAAGACGCCAAGGCCGAGCTGGCGGCGCTGGAGAAATGCCTGCCGCACCTGGAAAACGCCGGCATGCTGCGCGCGCTGGATCTGACTGCAGAAGACAAAGCGGCGATCAAATACCTGAGCTTCCTGACCCTGAAGCCGACCATGTACATCGCCAACGTTAACGAAGACGGCTTCGAGAACAACCCGTACCTGGACACCGTGCGTAAAATCGCCGATGCCGAAGGCTCCGTGGTAGTTGCCGTGTGCGCCGCTGTGGAATCCGATATCGCCGAGCTGGAAGACGAAGAGCGCGACGAGTTCATGGCCGAGCTGGGCCTGGAAGAGCCGGGCCTGAACCGCGTGATCCGCGCCGGTTATGAGCTGCTGAACCTGCAGACCTACTTCACCGCCGGCGTGAAAGAAGTGCGCGCCTGGACCATCCCGGTCGGCGCCACCGCCCCGCAGGCGGCCGGCAAGATCCACACCGACTTCGAGAAAGGCTTTATCCGCGCGCAAACCATCGCCTTCGACGACTTCATCACCTACAAGGGTGAACAAGGCGCCAAAGAAGCCGGTAAAATGCGCTCAGAAGGTAAAGACTACATCGTCAAAGACGGTGACGTGATGAACTTCCTGTTTAACGTCTAACCCCTTCCCCGCAGCGTATTTCTCCGCTGCCGGAAACGGAAAAATCCACGCTTCGGCGTGGATTTTTTTGTCTCTCGATTCTGCGTGTTAGCGCTCTGGATAAGAATCTAATGTTAAAAGTGCAACGTACTGAACGTTACGATGAGCAACGGGGAGCAGGTCACCCTCATCCAGAATGATTAAATTTTCTGCTATTCAATACTTTAATATCTGTATTAAGATGACTTCACAATCTTTGGTTAATTAGTGAGTTAGATAAGGATTCTAGCGATGCCTCTACCTGACCGAATGAGACCCACAAAAGTCAGTAGCAAAAAGATCAATGAGCTGGCAAACAAAGCTAAGCAGATACTTTCAAGAATTGACGAAGGTTTTGACGAACAAGATTCCGTTTTAGAAGCAATGATAGTCGAATGGAACAGCCAGGTTGCATGCCCCTATGCGTTTTCAGATTTCAGAGATTTCTCCTCCTGGACCAGTGCCAGGGAGTTCACCCGCATGGCTTTCAATCTGGAAAAATTCTATGCGGATTTTACCTGGGATGAATTGGTTCAAACACTTCGCTGTGTGTCTGATGCCAAAAGTAAGGAATCCGAACAAAATTTCGCTCTTGCACTGCTTGAGAAAAATTTTGATGGCAATCCATCAGACCTCATTTTTTGGCCGGATGAATGGTTCCAGGATCCTGATATGTTCCATGTTGACCTGACAACCGAAGAGATTGCCGGCTATTTAATGGCCCGCTCTGGCAGGTATTTAGCTGATGCGCCTGAAATAGAGTTAAAGTATCCGATCCCATGATCAATGCTTAAAGAACGGTACTGGCCTCTTTTCCAATCTGAACGCTCAATATTAGATGTTTGTGCGGCTTAAAGCGGCCTAATCCTAAAGGCTTTCCATATAGTTGAATGCGTTCATCAGCTCTTCTTCAGTTAACGGTGATTCCAGATTTGAGCCTGACTCTTTCTCAACTTTTATTAGAAGCTCACTGCGAGTCATTCCCAATCGGTTCGCCACATGGTTAGCACAACTGCGCGCGTGAGACGCTCTCTGTGCCAGCGGCATTGCCGTATTCAACACTTTTTTCCTCGCTGATGAATGAGACATGGCTTCTCCCTGCAAGCGACATTTTTATCCATTCTAACACTTCCGAAAAACAGCCTCTTGGAGGCTGCCTTTCAATTTCTTTCGGCAGATACAGTACGCATTATTTCATAGTCCACAAGCGTTTACCGTTGCTCATTATGTCCATTTCTCGCGGTTATCCCCCTCCCACACCGAAGGCCGGTTCTCGCTGCGCCATTTCTCCCCCGCCGTCGTTCCCGGCGCCGGGGGCTTCAAGCCTTCGATAGTCCACAGCGAGAACGGCGTTTCGTCCACGTGCAGCTCCCAGCGCAACCCGCGCGCGGCAAGGTAGGGTTGCAGGATGCGGGTGCAGGCCGCCAGGAATTGCTGCTGCTCTGCGTCGTTGTCCATGGCGCGCGCGATATGGTCGATGGTCACCCGCACGAAGTCATCGGCCGGTTCGCCGCCAAGATACGCCGTGCCGGGCGGCAGCGCTTGGAAGAACACGTTGACGTAGAAGCGCGGCAAAAAGTCCTGGTACAGGCCGGTGACCTTCTGAGCAAGCGCGCGTTTATCGGCAGTGCTGAAGGCCGATTCAGGGTGGTAAATCTGCCACAGTGGCATCGCGTTTTCTCCTCGGTAAAGCTGCGGGGTATCGACAATCGTTCTGGCCGACAGCCTGTGTCAAACAAAACTCCAATAATAAGAGTAATAACTCCAATCATTGAAGTGATCAAGCCGAGGCGATAAAATTATCCGCATTAGGGCGGCAAACGGAGGCAAGGCAACGTGAAAGCAAAAGGTTTTGAGGGCATGACGTGCTCGGTGGCCCACGTGCTGTCGGCATTGGGCGATCGCTGGGGCGCGATTCTCATGCGCGATCTGTTGCTGGGGCTCTCGCGCTATGACGATCTGCGCCAATCGACCGGCATCACCAACAACACGTTGGCCGATCGGCTCAAGGCGCTGGAAGGCAGCGGCCTTATCGAAAAGCGGCAATACCAGACGCGCCCCGATCGCTACGAGTATCTTCCGACGGAGAAGGGAAAAGATCTCGGGCTGCTGTTGATGGCGATGATCCAGATTGGCGACAAGTGGAACCTGTCCGAGCTGGCCGGGCCGCCGCTGCGCGTGGTCGACCGTGCGACCGGCCACCCCGCCACCCTGCGCGTGGTCGATGCCGTGACCGGCGAATCGCTGCCGCCGCAAAACCTGGCGCTGGCCGCCGGGCCCGGCGCCGATGAGATCACGCGATGGCGGCTGGCCGTCGGCAAAACCCGCTAACGGTGCGCTACAACAGCGCAATCATCTTCAGCAGTTCGACCCGATTGCGGATGCCGAACTTTTTGCCGGCGTTATTGAGGTGCGAATAAACGGTTTTCGGGTGCAGGTTAAGCCGCCGCGCGGTCAGGCGGATATCTTCGGTGCGGGCGGTTTCACACAGCACCGCTGCCTCGCCAGGCGTGATTGCCGCCGCCCGCTGCCGGTTCACCACGTGCCGTTCGCTCGTCTCCTGGCGGGCCAGCGTTGCGCAGGTCTCTCGCACCACCTGCAGCGCTTCCCGTTTGTGCAAAATCGCATCCGGCTGCGCCGCGGCGATAAACGCCAGGATCAGCGGTGAAGTCTTATCGATGAAGAACAGTAACCGGACGTCTTTATATTCACTGCGTGAATATTTAATGAATTTTAAATACGCCTCGAACCGGTAAATCTCCTGAGGAAACTCCATAATAATTAAATCAGGCGCCGGGCTTATATTTTTAATGATATTCATATTGGGTGAGGATAAGGTTATCACCCCGCCACCCAATAATGTTTTCATGCCCAGCCGGCACAGCGGTGAACCATCGATATAAATCACTCTCACTTTAATTCTCCTTATCAGCATGGACGCATGCTTCCACACCTCAGGCGGCTTGTCGCTGCTCTTTTTTGGGGTAATTCGCCTGCAAAGCACACCGATATAAAACATCTTGATAACATGTTTTTCAAATAATCACGCAACCGTCAGCACGTTGATTAATACGCAAAAAAGGCATGAATGTTTCAAA
>JANDJZ010001049.1:0-10376 GCA_027943245.1 Acanthamoeba sp. SK_2022b | reverse complement strand
GATCCCGGTCGGGGTCACGCCGCGCATCGTTTCGGACATCGTCTGACGTCGCTTCGTTTTCCCTGTGTTTGCTTGCGTTTCTGCCCAGTGATGTTGAAGAGGCGTATCTACACGGTCAAGCAGCGTAACATCTACCCGCCCATCGTCACCCACAACATGATCAACGAGGGTACACGCGCCCCCTCCATCTCGCTCCTGCGATGTGTTGCGTGTGTTGTGTGTTGTGTGTGTGTGTGTGTGTGTGTGTGTGTGTGTGTGTGTGTGTGTGTGTGTGTGTGTGTGTCGCGCTTTCCTCACCTCTGCGCGATGGCAGGCAAGGACGAGATCCTCAACCACCTGAGGCGCGTCAAGCTCTGGAACGATCCCGCCGACCGAGTCAAGGTCCCGCCTCATTTTCTCACCTAATTTAATTTATTATTATTATTATTATTATATTTATTTATTTATGGATAATGCGCGCGCAGGTGATCTACCACCCGGAGTTCTTGTCGTCCACTTCGCCGCTGATTCCGCTGGACTACCCCGACTTTGTGCGCGCGTGCCACCTTGGCATCTTCCCCTCCTACTACGAGGTGCACTCTCCTCCCTCCCTCCCCGACTCGCCTGTTCAAGCCTCACACACACACAACACACACACACACACACACACACACACACACACACACACACACACACACACACACAACATGTACAATGACAGCCGTGGGGCTACACGCCCGCCGAGTGCACGGTGCTGGGCGTGCCCTCGATCACCACCAACTTGTCCGGTAACTCCAGCTCCGGCTTCCAACTTGGCATTGACGCGCGCGCGTGTTGCATGTCCAGCGGCGAGCCTCTCCCTCATCTCTCTCTCCCTCATCTCTCTCAACGCCGCTTGTTTTGTGTGGTTAGGTTTCGGTAACTACGTCCACACCAACATCGCCGACCACGACTCCAAGGGCCTGTTTATCGTCGACAGGCGTTTCAAGGTAACCAGCTCCCGCCCCCATTCCTCCCCATTGGCCATTCGCCCCCAACGGGCTGCTGACGTCATCCATGGCTCGACGTAGGCGCCCAACGAGACGGTCGATCAGATCATCGACATTCTCTGGAAGTTCTGCCAGCTCGACCGCAGGCACAGGATTGAGGTGAGCCGCACACACCAGAGAGAGAGAGAGAGAGGCGCGTGCGCCACACGTTGTGAATTGAACTGAAACATGTGTTGTTGCTTGTGTGTGTGTTTTGTGTCTGCGCAGCTGCGCAACCGCTGCGAGCAGATGTCGCAGATGCTCGATTGGAAGAACCTGGGCAAGGCCTACCAGGAGGCCCGCCGCCTCGCCCTCGAGAGGGTCTACGGTCCCGTCGACCAGCCCCCCGACGTCTCCTCTCTCAACATGTGCGCGTGCCCCCCCCCACCCCCGCGATGATTTCTTTGGCGCTTGCCTGCGACTTACGCGTGCGTTTGCGTGTCGTTCTGTAGCAGTGGCAGCAGCACCAGCTCGTAATCAGCCGAACAGAGCCGCGTCCCTGTGCTGCGCAGTAACGCGGGCTGGGCAACATCAAGCAGTGGCTTTCTAGTGGTTTCTTTTCGGAACAACAAAGGGTTGGGGACACAACACTTTCCTCAATTGGGTTTGGTTGTGTTGCGAATAATTGGGAAGTAATTTCGGGCTGGCCAATCGCCCATTGGCTAAATTTCTCGCCATAATAATGTCGACCTAGCGTGATTGTGTCTCCGTTTTTTGTTTTCTTGTTCGTTTGATCCGTGCAGTAGCGAGGTAATCGAATTCAGCGAGTGTTGCTGCATTTGAATAGCGTCGTAAGGTACCGGTAACAGCATCTTGGAGGGAGGGCTAGCTCTCCACTTTATGCTCCCACCATTTCGTCCAAATGATGAATTAACACCGGGCAACTCGATACCGGCATTTTAATAGATTAATTATTGCATAAATCCGTCAAAGCAAGCCTACACAAGAGCCTAACATGTACGTAGCAGACACAATCCTCTTTCTTAAGGACGATGAACAGTGAAGGGTATGATGGAAGCTGATGTTTTTTTCGCCCTAGGTCGGACGCCTACAAAATCATCATCCTTGGTAATCCCAACGTGGGAAAGACGTCACTTATCCTCAGATGGGCCGTACGTTCCTCACGTCGTTTATTCTTGGCATTGCGTCGATTTGACTCGTGTTTTGCTTCTAGGAGGGAAAATTTGATGACGAGGGAGCTGAGAATGTGGATTCCAAGACGAAGAGCGTGATGCTGGGCAACAAGGAGGTCAAGCTCACGGTGGTACGCTCAACTCTCCACTTTGGGCTCTCCTCTTGCTTTCGCATGATTAATCCTAAATCCAATTCTCTCTCTCTCTCTCTCTCTCTCGCACAGACCGATACAGCCGGCCAGGAACGATTCAGGACGCTTACGTCGTCGTACTACCGTAACGCTGATGCGATCCTCGTTGTTTTTGACATCACGAATGAAGGTGCGTGCCTGGCCCCTTTTGTCATTTTGAATAATTTTGAATTAACATCTGCCGCCCCCTATTTAGATTCGTACACGGACGTGCCCGCGTGGGTTGAGGAGGGTCAGCGCTATGCTGTCGATTCGATCATGTTCCTCGTTGGCAACAAGGCCGATCTGTCCGAAGAGCGCGTCACGGAAGCCGCCAAGGCCGAGGTACACCCCCGCTACTCGCTTGAAGCGGTTATGCTTCTCTCCTCTCTCTCTCTCTCTCTCTCTGTTTTCAGCAAGGCCCTTACCATTGGCAATTGCCCACTACACGCGTAGGAGTACGCCAAGGATGAAGAGATCGCGTTCTACATGGAGACGTCGGCCAAGACCGGCAACAACGTAGACGCTCTCTTCCTTGCTGTCGCCAAGAAGCTTGAGGGAAGGTGAGTCGTCGTTTCTGCTCCTTCTTCTCTCCTTTTCTTGCTCTATCTTCTTGACTCTACGCTCTCTTGGCTCACGGTCTTCTCTGCTTCTACTTGGATCTCCAGCTTCAACCCCGACGAAGAGGAGGCCGACAACGGCAAGAAGGGCAAGAAGAAGGGCAAGGACGACGCCAAGGTCGACATCAAGGCGACGGACAAGAAGAAGGCGGGCGGTAAGAAGTGCACCATCTAAGCTTCGGGCCGAAGGAGGACCGTGGGGGGGGGGGGAGAAAGAGAGAGAGAGAGAGAGCGCGAGAGAAGAGCACCATCACCGAGAAGAATAGAAGAGAGGACGACGAGGTGAGTGGAAGGGCGCGTGCGGCAGGAAGGACGTGGACACGACCCTGTTGCCGCCGCGCCGTCAACACACCGTGATGAGGAAGAACACCAAGGGCCCTAGGTCCCTCTTGATTGTATCCATAAAGACAGGCACAACCTACACCTACACGCGGTCACCATTTCTATTTTATTTTATTTTATTTATTCTTTTATTTGTTATTTTTATCTATTTCTTCGTTGTTCCCGCAGTTTGGCAAGGGTGACGTGGCTTTGGTGCAGACACGCGGCCCACAGTAAGGTCCTCTTGTAGCTCGATCAGTCCCCAGTAAACGCGAACTCCTTCCTCACTGATGATCGTGCGCCTTGCCTTTGATTTTTGAACGCTTTAGCAATTTTCTCTCTTTTTTGATTGCATCAATGAATTATGATTAAATAATTCGTCCATCTTATTCACACAACAAGGTTTACGCTGCTCGCTGCCATCTACGCTCTTCTCTACTCGAGTAATCATTAAACGAAAACGATATCAAATAATTCAAATTTAATTAACCACGCCTCTACAGCAGAGCACGCGACTACCGACAACTGTGTGAAGTAGCACAACACTAAAGGACGACGGCAAGATGCTCAACATCTCGGACGGGCAGAAGATCGGGATCCTGCTGACGGGCTTTGGTCTGTTCTTCACCTTCTTCGGAGTGCTCCTCCTCTTCGACCGCGGCCTGTTGGCCATCGGCAACCTCCTCTTCCTCACCGGCGTCACGCTCATCATCGGCGGCCGCAAGACCTTCCGCTTCTTCTTCCAGTGGCGCAAGGTGAGGGGCACGGCCTGCTTCCTGGGCGGCATCGGCCTGGTCATCGTCGGCTGGCCCTTCATCGGCATGATCGTCGAAGTGTTCGGCTTCATCAACCTCTTTGGCGACTTCTTCCCCGTGGCCTTGGGCTTCGCCCGACGGCTGCCCGTCATCGGCCACATCCTCGAGCTCCCCGCCGTCCAGTGGGTCACCGACCGTCTCATCGACTCCAAGCGACTCCCCGTCTAGACGGGGCGAGGTAAAAAAGCGCGCGAAAACAAAGAGGGAAAGAGAACAAGAAGCCAGACCGAGTAGAGAGAGAGAGAGAGAGAGGAGAGCAAGTAGAGCGAAGGAGGACGAGGAAGATGGAGGCCGGCTGGCGGACGCGAGTGCAGAAGCCAAGGGCCTGGCGAGTGGCGAGTGTGCATAGTAAGAATGGCCCAGCAAGGGCGGGAGGAAACGGAAGAAGAGTCTACGCACGAGTGGTGTTGCACAGTTTTGTGGCGCATGCATCAACAGAAGTAAAGGGTCAAGAAGGGAAGTGGCTGGTGTTGAGGCAGGCCTTGGAGGGTGATGGTACAAAATGAGAGGTACAGTCATTGATGACATCTGTTTATCTTGCGTGCACTGTTGCAAACAGATGAAGACTTTATCCTTCGCTCTGTCCTGCGAACAACTAGCACAAAGAGAATCTGCTCTGGTTGGTGTGCAGCTGGTCTTCTCAAGTCCACCTGACTGGCCACCATCCTCACCTAATTGCAAATGTGTGCCCCATGCTCACCCAGACAAGTGGAGGGAACAAGAGAAAAACAAGCAAGCAAAATGAAATAAAAACAAAACAAAGCAAAGCAAATAAAAACAAAACAACAGAAAAAGGGTGGCGAAATTTCTGGATACGAGGTATTAGGGAGACACAAGGATTTCCATCAAACATCTCTTCGCAATCCAGCTGTCGCGCGATGTTGAGTTCCGTGTTCGGAATCTCCAATGGCGCCAATGAATTGAACGAGGAGGCCCTACAGAAAAAGCAGGCTGCGGAAATGGAAGCGGTGCACCTCCCACCTCCCTTTTTTAAAATAAATAAATAAAAATAATTAATATCTCAAAAAGATGAGAAAATATGCCGCAGGTGAGTTTTAATTTTTTATCATCATCATTATTTTCAATTTAAAGCAAAATAAGAGTGCTGGTCTTTATAAATTTTATTTTTCCGCGACACCACGCACAGGAAGAGAACGCGTTGCGGTGTCTGCGGTCGCTCAGCGGTTCGATGGAAGTGAACTACGTCGTGCACGAAATGTTCAAATACAACGGCACCACCATCCTCGGTACCTACTCACCGCTGCCCATCCACCTCTTTCCACTTTCCCATCTGACGCCGCGCATTGCCGTTGTGCGTGCGTGCATGTGCGTGTGTGTGTGTGCGTGTGTGTGTGTGTGGTCGCGCCACGCCAGAGTTTCTGTGCGCGGAGCTGCAGAGGTTCAAGCTCAACGACATCGAGTTCTACCTGCCCCAGTTCTGCAACCTGCTCCTCATGCGACAGCGATACCCACAGGCCATCGAAGAGTGCTCTCTCTCTCTCTCTCTCTCTTCTCCCTCTCCCTCTCTTTCTATCTCTCTGCGCCGCGTGAGCTGATGTCGTGTCGTGTTGCGTGTGTGCGGTGGGTTGTGTGTGCCAATGCCAGCTGGCTGATCGGGCTTTGCCGCAATTCGCTGCACCTGGCGCTGCGCGCCTACTTCATCATTCGGGCGGCCGTGGAGGACTCCATTCCCGAGACGCTCAAACGCGCGCGCCTCCTCGAGCGCCGCCTCATGGAGCTCGTCCTCGGCTCCAACTCGGGTGCGTGTGCCCGTCGCCCACCGGGCCGTCGTGTCGTCGTGTCGACTGACGCCAGGAGGGCACGTGGCTTGTCGACATATATGTGGCACGTGGCGTGTAATCAGACGAGGCCACGATATCGTTTTGGTTGGACGAGATCACGCTGGTCAAGACGCTCACTCGCCTGTCGTCCATGCTCAACTCCGTGCCCCTCGAACAAAAGAGTATATCCATCGCACACACGCACACTTGCGCGCGCGCGCGGTTTGCTGACGTGGCATCGATGCGTGATTGGTGGCGACTCAGACACGGCGTTGCGCGGGATGCTGGAGCAGCTCAACGGGGGGCTGTCGGTCGGCCTCTACGTTCCCATCACGCGCGCCGACGAGGTGCTCCTCGCCCGCTTCACTTCTCTCCACCACTCGCGTCTCACACGTGGAGGCACGCGTGTCGCGTGAGCGCAGCCCTACAGTTGCCTGCTGAGCATCGTCGCCGAGGACGCCTTCTGTCTGCCCACGCGCACACGGGTACAGCGCGCCGCGCTTAGCTCGCGCGACCGGACAGGACATGACCCGCGCGTTGTGTGATGTGTTGTGTGTGTGTGTGTGTGTGTGTGTGCGTGTGTGATCGGTGCAGACCCCGTTCATGATGTTCGTGGAGGTGGCTGAGCTGGGCGGCACCTTTGGCACCCTCGAAGGCTCGCTCGCCCTTTACAGGTACGGCGTGCATTCTTGTGTGTGTGTGTGTGTGTGTGTGTGTGTGTGTGTGTGTGTGTGTGTGTGTGTGTGTGTGTGTGTGTGGGAATTGATTGTGATGTATTGCTTTGCAGGAAGGATAAACAGACGACGACTCCATCGCCAACAGACGGCTCCGAGTGTCGGCCGCCCTACTGTACGCACACGCACGCACGCACGACACACGCACGCGCGCTCGTGTAACCAAAGTGTGGTGTCGGCGCAGCATTCAAGGGCGTGCCGATCCAGAACGCGACGGAGCTGATGAGCAAGTGCCACAAAGACCACCCCGATCACAGCCACCACCAGCAGTCGCAGGAGGTCGACCAATCGCAGCCGCAACAGCAGTCGCCGCCGTTCGACGTCTCGACCGAGGCCGAGGCCGGGACAACGGTCGAGGGCGCGGTGGGCAGCGAATCGACGGCCGACGCGTCGACCCGAGACGAAGAGGGGGAGGGGGAGGGGGAGGCGGCAGTGGCCGACGCGGAGCCCGGCAGAGCGAGCGAGAAGCACAACGCCAAGCGCGCACGCGAACCGTACGCCCCCCCGCGCTTCGCTCTTCGTTCTTTGCCCCCCCCCTCCCGCGGTCGTTTTCGCTTTTCGTGACGTCATGCATGCCAACGCACACAGACAAGTGTTCGACTACGAGCAGCTGCTGGCGGCCATGGAAGTGCAGAAGCAGGAGTGGGCCAAGTATCTCCTGGAGGAACAGCTCCTCACCGGCGGCAGGTCCAGCGCGCCGGCGGCGCAATCGCAGGACCTCGCGTCCATGTCGTCGTCGTCTTCGACATCTTCGCTCTCCACGTCTGCGTCGTCGATGTCGTCGTCGACGTCGTCTGTGGTCGAGGGCGCGGCCGCGAAGGGGGGCATCCTCGCCCTCTCCGAGAAGCTCAAGACCATCGTCAAGAAGGTCGAGAACGACAAGGAGAACCTCCTCGCCCAGCTCGCCGCCCTCCAAGGTTCTCGCCCCTCGCCCCTCGCCCCTGGGGCGGCCCCCTGTGGTCGGTGGGAGCGACTTTGGGGCGACTGACCGGTGCGGGGCGAAAAAACAACACAGAGTCGGAGAAGGTGGAGGCGTTGGTGGACAACCCGCTCGGGGACGACTACTTCATCACGTCCGTGGAGGAGTTCTATTGCGACGTGGAGAAGGGCCAGCTCAAGATGAGCAAGCGACAGCAGCAGGCGCCGGGCGGGCCGACGCCCTACTCGCGGGCCAAGACGCCCGCCCCGCGCCTCTCCTTTGGCAGCGGCGAGGACGATGGCGACGGCGAGGAGTGGGTCGTCGTGCCCGACACCGAGAAGGAGATGCGTCGCACCCGCTACGAGCTCATGAGTACGTTTTTTTTAAACATTTTTTTTAATTTTTTTTAACCGACTCTTTCGTGCTACATTTTTACATTGCTTTTTTATTATTGTATTTTTATTCTTTTTTTTAAAAAAATATGTTTGATTTATTTTTTGCATGTACAGCGGCGGCGTACAAGGAGTTGTGGACCGATCGCAAGAAGCGCATCCAACAGCGCTCGCCCTTTGGCGGACTCCCCGGCTGGAGTACGTGCCGAGCCCCCCCCCTCCTTTGTCTTGCCTCTCCCCCACCCGCTCATGCGCGCGCGTCGTTGTGTAAATGTCCAGACCTGCAGGCCGTCATCGTGAAGAGCGAGGACGACCTGCGGCAGGAGCAGATGGCCATGCAGCTCATCAAGGCCTTCAACGAAATCTTCACCGCCAAACGACTGCCGCTCTGGCTTCGACCGTACATTCCCCACCACACACACGCAAAATAAAATAAAATAAAATAAAATTTAATAATAATAATAATAATATTTATTAAAATTGTGAATTTAGGTACGAGATCGTGGCGGCGTCGTCGTCGACGGGCTTCATCGAGGTGGTGCCCGACGCGGTCTCCATCGACGCCATCAAGCGACGCAACCCCGACTGCCCCACCCTCTCCGCCTATTTCCTCCGCGTGCGCTCTCCCTCTCTCCTCCTCCTCCTCCTCCTCCCTCGCGTGCGCGTCGCGCGTTGTTGCGTGCTGACACGCGGGCTCCTGCGTGGGCGACAGACGTACGGCGAGCGACACACGCCCACGTTCAAGGCCGCCCTGCGCAACTTTGTGGAGTCGCTGGCGGGCTACTCCCTCGTCTGCTACTTCCTCCAAATCAAGGACCGGTAACCCTCCCCCCCTCCCCTTCGCTTTCTTTCTCTTTCGCTTTCTTTTTCTCTTTCTCTTTCGCTTTCGCTTTCTCTTTCGCTTTCTCTTTCGCGCTCGTCTGACCATCGGTCGCTGTGGGGGGGGGGTTGGGCGCAGGCACAACGGGAACATCCTGCTGGACATCTACGGACACATCGTGCACATCGACTACGGCTTCCTGCTGGGCACGGGCCCCGGCACGTGGGTCTTTGAGAAGGCCCCGTTCAAGCTCACCGTAGCCCCCCCCCCTCTCACTCTCCCCCGCGCACATGACGTGGCTGACATGCTGTACACTCGATGGGGGGGGGGGCGGTGGCAAGGCCGAGTACGTGGAGCTGATGGGAGGCGAGACGTCGGACACGTTCCGATACTTTAGCATGCTCCTGATATCGGGCTTCCTCGAGGTCCGCAACCACTACCACCGCATCATCAACATCGTCGAGATGATGCTCCCCGGTATGCCCTCCCCCTCCCTCGCGCGCGTGTTTGGCATGCCACCGCCGCGCGCTCATGGAATGTGGTGGACACGTAAACGTGGCCAGGATACAAGATCGGTTGCTTGAACGAGACGACGGTGCCGATGCTGCAGGAGCGGTTCAAGGTGACCCTGTCGCCCGACGAGTGCCAGGCCTACGCCCAGTCGCTCATCAGCGAATCGTACGCGGCCATCACCACGCGCACGCCCCCCCCCCCGCAATCGATTGGTTAACCCGGTTGGTCGCAGAATGGGCTCGTGGCGGACAAAGCACTACGACAACTACCAGCTGTGGACCAATGGCATCCTGCCCTAAGCGAGTGGTCCGCACCCAAACGATTTGACATTCGTTGCTGTAAGAAAGCCCGTGTATTTTCTCAACAATACATTATTTATCTTTTTACCTTTCACACCGCAAATGAGGTTTTGGCCTTCCTGCTGCAGCTGGTGGGGCAAGCATGCTGGGGCAACTTTTCTCCCAAAACATTGCAGCACTTTGGGGCCCAATGGGCTTGAAGGCCAAGCATGCAACAAGATCGAAGTGGAGCGAATCATTTGCCGTTGCGGTTGCTTCTAGCGTGATTGTAACAGTGATAGGGCAGCTACAGCTGCGGTTACAACCCTCATCACTCTGGGTCATTGCACTCTGTGGCCTTGTAGCTGCCACAGCTGCAATGCTGGGGCGAGTCATCAAGCGTGGGAAACAAATGGGAGAGGCAATATCTAGTGAAGCATAGATGGCAGTTGTCATACCTAGTGTCCGTCACAAACGGACACAAGTGCCAGCAGGCTCAAGAGCGTGACGACCTAGGGTATTGGTTGTGGCTTGCATGTTGGTGCGGTGTTGATTGAAGAATGGCAAGGAGTGTTTTGATACTTGTTGGTTGTGTGCCATGTGACACACTGTGGTGCGCGACTCATGTTTGCGGGGACTCTACCCAGCCACGGTTACTGGTGAACCACTTGGATTGAATCACTTCACTGGGAATGGTTGGGTCGGTCCGAGCAGATGTGCGCAGTTTTCAGCAGGACCCAGCCAATACCACCAGAAGCCCACTTGCAAGATGTTACCTCTCTGGACCACCACTGGGAGCGTGACAAAGCGGGCCAAGGCGGAGAATTGGAAGTAGAGAGATTTATTGGAGGGCGCAAGTAGAGAGGGAACAAC
>JANDJZ010001048.1:0-16987 GCA_027943245.1 Acanthamoeba sp. SK_2022b | reverse complement strand
GCTGGCGCCCGACCAGATCCAGCAGCGCGAGCGGGAGCGCATCGCCCGGCTGGTGATCGAGAACGAGGGCTGGGACGTCAACCGCATACTCACCGAGGAGTGCCGCATCTCCGCGCCTGAGCCCTACACCCAGGTATGCCGCCTGCACGCGTTTTTTATTACGAAAATACTAATTTTGATTAATTTTTATTTATTTTTATTTAAAATATAATAAATAATAAAAATATAAAATGGCTAATCACTCGACGATCAGATGGCGTCCAATCCGGTGAGCTGTTCGGTGCAAATGGTGCGGAGCATGACCATGTGGAGCGGAGCCAATCGCAAGGAGACCTCCCTGTGCCACGCCCACTTTGCGCTCATCAACAAGGCCAAGCACTTGATCTACATCGAGAACCAGGTGCGCCGCGGTTCCCCCCCTCCCTATTCTATTCGGCCACCACGCGTGTCGCTCACGCTTCGCGCCATTGGCCAGTTCTTTATCTCCCGATTCGACGGCGGCAGCGGGCCCCAGAACGCGATCGGCCACGCCCTCGTGTCCCGCATCGGGCGCGCCGCCCGCGAGAACCAGCCCTTCCGCGTGATGATCCTCCTGCCCGGCGAGCCGGCCATGGGACCTCTCCCCGGCATCAAGAACCGGCAGATCATCGGCCTGTACGTTGCTCCCTCTCTCTCTCTCTCTCTAGCTGTGTGTGTGTGTGTCTGCGTGTGTGTGTGTGTGTGTGTGTGTGTGTGTGTGTGTGTGTGTGTGTGTGTGTGTCACGCAGCTGTGCTCACACATCGGTCGGTGGTGTGTCATCAGCCAACACAACACCATCTGGAAGGGCCCCAGGTCGATCTTCAAGGAGCTGCAGCGCCGCTTCAAGAGTATGGGAGCTCCCTTCTATTCTCCTGGCCTGTTGCGTTGTTGTGTGTTGTGTGCTGATGTTTCTTTCTCCGCGGCGTGTTTGCTTTTGGCGTGCAGTGAGCTTCGAGGAGGCCAGCAAGTACATCTCCTTCCACGCCCTGCGCTCGCACGGCCACCTCTTCAGCGTGGGTCCCGTCACCGAGGGCGTCTACATCCACGCCAAGGTACTCTCACCATTACTACCTCACGAAAAACGAAACAAACCAATTATTTATTTTTATATATCTTTGATATTTTATTAAAATGAAAATTAAATCAAGAAAAAATCGATCTTTTGGTTGCTCACCGTGTTCGTGTGCCTCTACCAGCTCTTGATCATCGACGACCAGGAGGCCATCATCGGCTCTGCCAACATCAACGACAGAAGGTACGTGTGCGTGTTTGTGCGCGCGTGCGTGCGCGCGTGCGATTTGTACTGATGAGTGGCGGTTACGTTGACCAGCTTGGATGGCTACCGCGACTCGGAGCTGGCGGCGTGGGTCAAGGACGACGACATGGTGGCGGGCCGAATGGGCGGGCAGCCGTTCCACCTCGGCCGCTTCTGCCATTCGCTCCGCATGTCCCTGTGGAAGGAGCACCTCGGCATCGGCAACGACGACAAGCAGCTGCTCGAGCTCATCAGCGACCCCGTCTCTGAACAAGCCCTCACCTACTGGTACCGCACCACGCACACGCATTGTGTGTGTGTGTGTGTGTGTGTGTGTGTGTGTGTGTGTGTGTGTGTGTGTGTGTGTGTGTGTGTGTGTTCTGACTGTCGTGTCGTGGCTCGCCTCACAGGGATTACGTGGCCCAGAGCAATACGGAGTTGTACGAGCGGGTGTTCCCGTACATGCCCCAGAACTCGATCCAGACCATCAAGCAGCTCGAGCGACGCAAGGAAGCCTTCCACCAGATCCCGCTCGATCAAAAGCTCAAGGCACGCCTCTTCTGCACGCCCACGGCACGTATGTGTAGTAGTGCGCGTGCTGACGTGAATGGCCTTTCTCTTTCTACTTGGTGTCTGCAGTTGGAGGAGGAGCTGAAGCAGGTGCGCGGGCACCTGGTGAACTACGCGCTCACCTTCCTCGAGGGCGAACACCTGGAGATCTCCCTCACCGACAGCCCTCAGTACATTCCCTTCAAGACCACCTTCTACTAGAAGGAGCAGCCCACGGACAACTACTCCCCAATGCAAATAAAAATAGTTTTTATTTGCCTAAATTGAATATTTTATTGGTTTATTTTAAAGGCATTCAATCTCTCTGATTGGGTGGGAGTACCTGCAGCCCCTTGCTGTTCCTGAGAAGACTGGCAGAAATGCAGACAACTTGCTGTCTCTCTGTGGTGCGTAAACACTTGCATGCACTGCAGGTGGCAGGCCCTCAGGTGACACAGGCTTCCTAAGAGGACAGCCAAAAGGCAACAGACCCAGACCCAGAGCAGGACGCAATGAGTTGTGCAGTAGGCCCAGTAGCGCAGGAGGTGGTGCATTCGTTGCCCAAGGCTGCCTTGCCTGCCCATGGCCTCAAGGTGGACTCCACCACCGTCCCTCTGGTGGGACAACTCGAACAGATGACCGTCAACCAGCTGGTAGCCTGCTCAGCATTCCCTTGTTGGTACATAATGGTTGAAAAGTCCTGTTTGTCGTATGCAGGTAGGCGACAAACAAGTGGTCACGGTTCGCGAAGAAGCCCAACTCGAGGAGGTCGTCAAGTACGCTTACTGGTCGTCCTCGTGAACTCTGACCCTTCAACTCACGTAGTGTTGTGTTCTCTCAGCCTGTTGGCAAAGAATCGATTCCTGTCGGCGCCCGTGGTGTGCCAGGACTCGAGGGACGTCTTGGGCTTTGTGGACGTGATGGACCTCCTCACCTTCATCGTGCGCACGGTCACGCGAGGCCAGACCATCGAGGAGGCCCAGTGGAGGTGATCCGCCCCAGTGCCCCACCCCATTTTCGCCCCAGCACCAGTAGTCCTCACTCCACCCTTGCTCTCGCCCAGTCCCTGGGCCGACGACATCACCACGCTCAAAGCCAAGGGCGAGAAGTTTGGCCACACTCCGGTCAAGGAGGTCCTCGGTATGTACATGAACCAACGTGCTTTTTGTTTTTGATTACGGGGCTCACCGCTACTCGGCGTTACAGCGGCGTCGCGGGAGGACCTTTACTTCCCCGTGTACGGTCAGGGCACGGTGCTGCAGGCCATTGAGCACTTCGGGGCTGGCCTGCACAGGGCCGCAGTCTTCAACAAGACCAACAAAGTCCTCACCAACATCATCACCCAGTCCGGTACTCGCCCCTGCTACGCATGGACCCGTTAGGTCGTAATCTCACACCGACCTGTGTGTGTGTGTGTGTGTGTGTGTGTGTGTGTGTGTGTGTGTGTGTGTGTGTATGTGAAAGACGTGCTCCAACTGGTCATGAAGCACATGACGGGCTCGTCGCTGGGCGTGTTGGCGTACAAGACCATCGAGGAGCTCAGGCTCGGTACCTGGGGCAACGTAGCCAGCATGTCGACCAGCGCGCAGGCCATCCACGCCGTATATCTCGTACGAGCACCTGGCGCGCTCTCTGAGTGTACGCGCGCTGACAGAGAGTCAACACCTCATGCGACACACGGGCAGATGTTCTTCCACAACGTGAGCGCCGTGGCGATCACGGACGAGAACGGGCGGCTCGTGGCCAACTTCTCGGCCAGCGAGCTGCGCGGGATAGGTCGTGAGAACTTCGACTGGCTCCTCTTGCCCATCTCCGACTTTATGCGGCGCATCTCCACCTCGGCCCCCGGGGTACACCCAGTGGAAGTGTGAAGTTGATATATTTATATCAATTCTCTGTTCTTCATTTGTTTCTTATGTATCTCTCGCTCACATGTGATCGATCGTTTCACAGGGGAAGCTGTCGTTCCCGCTGACCTGCCGCAGGAACACGAAGATAGAGGACGCCATCAACATGTTGGGCACCTACCGCGTCCATCGGTTGTGGATTGGTGTGTTGCTTTCGCTTTTCGCCTCGTTGCTGCAACCTCTACTTGTTGAGGAGGCTCTTGCTGAAGACGTGGATGGTGTACACGTGCAGTGGACGACCACAACAGACCGGAGGGGGTGCTCGCGCTGACAGACGTGATGAGGCTCCTGCTCCCGAACGACGCCATCCCCGAACCAGCCGGCAAGCCTCCCGGACGCAGGAGGTCATGGGTCGAGGAGCCCTCTTCGTCTTCCTCTTCCTGAGCGTGCGTGTACGCTCGACTCTTCTCAACAAAGATGTAGGAAGGCTGAAGACAAAAAGGAGGAGGTAGAGGCTCGGGGTAGCAGTAATGGCGACTCTTACAGGTTTGAACAAAGGAGAGAGGGTACAACAGATGTCTGTGTAGTGGCAGTGTGTGTAGAAGAGAGTGTGGTAGGTAGATGATAAGAGAGGTGGAGGTGTAGAGCCTCCGTCTATACCCCGTTTCGCTATCGAAGAGGGTCTAGACGTGACGAGGTTGCTTGCAGGCGAGAGCGTTCAGGCAGTGTTCTGGCCAGAGACGCGGATCCAGTGAGAAATGGCGTCGAGCTGCCTCATCTTTCTCTCCTCGACGGTCTCAGGCAGGACCTCCTCCTTCGGGTCGGCGGTATCGAGCGCCATGTACTCACCTAGCCGCAGCTCGTCGTCAATAGGGATCTTGATGACGTGGTGCATCTGTTAACAGGAACGTTGGTAAGCCTCAATCTTTGCGGACAGATTCGAGTAGCGAACGCGAAGCTGAACGTACCCCCTCCTTCTCCTGCACGAGTTCCTTCTGGAGACGGTGCGTCCACTTGGCGTAGCCCGACAGAGGCGGCTGCACGTCGTCGTTGCGCTTGGACCTTCGGCAAGTGGAGAGCAGGAACGACATCTTGTGTGTAGTATGGATTATAGGAGGATATTTTGCTGCTTGCGTGGTTTGGCGGAGTAGCTGTCCGGTGTTCTGTTGTGGTTGTTGCGTGTGGTGAAGAGTAAGAGCGCCGAGCCCCTCTTTGCTTTATGTAGGGACGACCTCTCCGTCGGCTACATGAAGGAGAGAGCTGCCTGGCAGGTGATGGAAACACGAGACCGAACGTCGCCTGCTTCCCGCCAAACCAAAGCGCGCCAAAACCCCAAATTCCACGTCAAATTTCCTCCACTCCCACTGCGGTAAACCTGGTCCAAAATTAAAGGCAAGCATTCGATTCGCTTGGCCCGTCTTTTAGTTCAGCATGCCTCACATGTTTTGCAGTACGGTGCGCTGGGAGTTCCCCGTGCGTTTTCAGAGACTTCTCCCTTTTTCTTATGTAGGGCTGCCCCGTTCGGTCTCCCGGTGCTGTCGCTCGCCGCAGTGCACGAGCCGGGTGATGCACCAGAAGGGAGATGGACGTCAGTGACCGCTTGTCACTCTTTTTATGTTCTTTTTTCTTGAACAATCCACACGAAGACAGGCGAGGCGAGATAATTAATTGTTGTTGAAATTCTGTTTAATGTGAATTGAAATGACCAAGCTATCTTCGTCATAACAATAAAAAGGGTCAAGTCTTGACCAGATTGAGGCCACCACTCGCATCGGGGTTTTGCACAGCGAATGCTCCGGAGCTTCTTCTTACGACTCGCGGCCGCCGAGGGTGTCGTAGAAGCGGCTCATGGCACTGGCCTGCTCCAGCTGCTGCCGCCGCTTGGCGCCCGTGTGCGGGCCCACGTAGCCGAACGGGGTCATGGTGCCCACAGCTGTCGTGGTAGTCGTGCTCGTCGTGCGCGAGTTGCGGCGCTCGGTTCGGCTCCGCCTGTTCTTCTTCAGCAGGGTTCTCCGTCGCGGCTGGTGCGACCGCTCCTCGCCCTCCTCACTGCTTTCGCTGCTGCTTCCACTGCCGTTGTCTTTCTCCTTGCCCTTCTCGCTCGTCCTCGTAGCGGTGGTAGCGGTGTTGCTCCACTCGGCCACTTCCTGCTGTTCCGGTTCTTCTTCTTCGACGTCGCGGAGCCGCCCCTCCAGGTCCTGCAGGCGCTGCCAGCGGGTCAGTGCGCGGGCACGTCGCTTGTCGTTGCGGAGGCGAAGCTCCTCCTCGGTCCTCTTGGTCTTGAGCAGCCGCATCCCGCTTGGTTTAGTGTTGTGTGTTGGTGGTTTGAAAGTTGTGGAGGGAAAGAAAGCTTCGAAGGCGCGTACTTAAACCCGCGTTCGTGCCGAGTAGACGTCACTACAATCTCGCGCAGATAAGGCGCCAAAGCAAAGTTGCATCGGCCAATAGCGTCGCGTGGATGGGATCAATAAAAGGAAACCTGCGCACACCTTTTCCTGTTATGGAAAACAGAGGAGCAATATCGGGGCTTGTCGACACTCTATCTATAGGCATGGTGTGCCAATAAATGAGTCACCAATAATTAGAAATCGTGGAGATAGCCTCCACGCCATCATTCGTTGAAATTTACCTCAATTTACCCGGTGCCGTCGGTGTCACTGTGTCGGCGCGTACTCTCGTGCTTTCTCCTGCGTGTCGTGCGTTTTTGAGTGCGCGCACAAAACACGCGCCCACCACAAGCCTCGATATGGTGCGCAACCTTTCCTTGCAACCAATACACAAGTATCGACATTAACACCGCAAATATGAACCCATTAACCATCAGCGTGGTTATGACTCGTTGTCTACAGGGTCACCTTGCCGGTGTTGCTCGCTTCTGCCCAGGTGGGATAGCAGATTCCGAACATGGAAATGCAGGCTGGAACCAGGCCGTGGAAGAAGCCCCAGGCTCCTTCTTTCCTGTAGATCGATGCGATGGTCTGATACCCCCCCCCCCACAAAGCCCTCAGCTCATCCAAGTCTTGAAGGGAGAGATCAAGGGAGGAGGGGAACATACGCCAAGAGTGCCCAGAGGGCCGTAGATGTGGGGCAGGGTCGTCATGCGGAGGGACATCTGTTGTTGTCGCGCGTTTGTTGCGGTGTTGGTTGGTGGGCCGCGACAACGTTACCAAATAAATAGGGCCGTGTTGTCAACGTACAGTCTCGGCTGGGCACAGGGCGGCAGCCACCAGCACGCATCCGGCCACGAACGTCTGCATTTCAAATTGAACATTTGAAAAATCGGCAAAAAAGCACGAAAAATAGTTAGATAAATAAAAATAACAACAAAACAAACAAAAATAAACAAAAGGCGGGATGCGGTACAAAGGCAGAACTGGCCGCATAGGCAACACATCGCGCGGGCGATGGCTCCGGGTATTCCAGCTCTTCATCATCACCTTCATCTTCGTCATCATGGTAGGCGTCGTCGACGAAGCGCGCCTGATACGTCGGTAGGAAATCGGGGAAGAAGGTGGCCTTGTGCCAGTGCATCAATTTCGCGCGCGCGTAGTCCCCCAAGTAGAGCGTCTGTGCAAAGAAGAGGCGTTACGGTTGGCTCGCTCACTACGGCTCGCTGCCAAAGAAGCGAGGGGAGGGGAGAGGAAGCGCCTCGTCGCTCAGAAGTCCAGTCGTACCAGGTTTACGAGCGCGTACGAAGGCAGGGACGCGTAGAAGTAGTCCTTGCCCTTGAGGGTGCGATCGAGCAGTACCTTCCTGGCAACGACAGATCACGTATATAATATATTAAGCTACACACACACACACTACATAATGCACACACCCACCCACCCACACACACACACACACACACACACACACACTACGAAAGAGGGGTAGAGTAGTATATAGTGGAGAGTGTGGGGGTGTGTATGGTGTAGTGTACCACGAGGGAAGGGTGTGCGTGAAGTAGTATCCCGAGAAGCAGTTGAACGGGTGCGATACAATGGCGGTGAGGACGTTGTTCACCACCCGACTGCGAGCGATCGTGAGTAAAAGGAAAAAAACGATTTAAAATAAAATGAAATGAAATGAAAGAAATGTGATAAAACGCGTGGAATGTAGACCTGAGATGGAAACGGAAGCCGTCTGCCTCGCTCAGCTCCTCCCTGCTCACGCCGAGCGCCTGATCCAATGGTTCCTGGACGTAGTCTATCATTCATCCATTCGTACAGTAAGGTCAAGCCCTCCAAGGCCAACGCCAAAGGTCAGCAAGCGAGACTGGAAGGAGGAGTTTTACTCAAGAAGACGCCGGAAGGCAAGGCCGTCGCCGTCATCACAAACCCCCACCTGTCCGATCAGACGCAGGCACGGTCCCATTCGTTCACGCTGCGCTACGCATGTGTTTTATTGGGGGCTTGGGACGTACTTGAGGAGCCTCATGAGGCTATCTTCTTCGCGCCACAGCTGGACCGCCGCTTGTCCGGAAAGCCTGACGTCGTCGGCCAACGCAGCGGCCAAGCCTGATGTGGTACACACGTCGTCAGCACACGGCAGCACTCTTCTCATTCGGTCAAGAGCGTAAAGGAGGCCGTACCTCGCCAGTGAGCGTTGTTGCGCTCGAGCGCGAGGTGACAGGCCCGGGTCTGGATGATCTTGCCCACCACGCCAACACCCAACACTCCCACCACAACTGGAACGTTCATGCACAACCACACGCGAAAACGTAGTGAATAAGAAGGATTAAAAATGATTTGCTCTTTTAATTGCCGTATTTTTAATGTTTCTGTAAAAAACATAAATCCAACGGGGGATCGCACTTTCAATGAAGCTTGACAACGCCTGCTCTTCAACCTGCTCGTCGCCGGCCTGAACCGCAGGCGGAACGCCTTGTCGTTGCGCGTGTACCATTGGGAGGTTGAACAAATAACATAAGATAGTAAAAATGTTGCATAATATCTCGAGCTCCTTGGCGTTCCACTGCTTTCCATGAAGCAATTTAGTTAGTGGGGTCGACACGGTGGAGCATCTCCGTCTTTGCATGCAGTGAGCAGCTTGACCTTTCTTCCTGTACACTTTGACGTATGTGGAATGGAATGCTAAGAGAGGCTGGGGTGCTTGCAATATGACCCATTGGAGGTCTTGTCTGGTTGTGTCAATGATTTTGTTGTTGATGTTGAAGATGTCAGCTGTTGAAACTCAGCTGTGGATTCTGGCTGCTTTCCAGGACCATCTACTTCAATGGAGTCATGGGCAACTTCAAGGTTTGGCACTCTCCATGCTGGCACAATCAGGAACAAAGCTTGCAGTCAAAGGAAATGAAGTTCTCATGAACATTCACTGGCTAATCACACTATTTTTGCATTTTGCAAGGCAACAGGGAGAGGGGTGCAAGCTACCTCGCCCAGTGCAGCCTCATCCAGTGAGAACCAACGAAACGGAGCCCGCCTATGGTGTGTGTGCGCGCGTGCGTGCGTGTTGACCGTCATCTTCAAACAAAAAGAAAGAGCCAGGAGGAAAAGTTCGCCATACGTGTGTCGCGTCGCGGCTGGTCGTGTCGCGCGGTCCAGCCAGCAGAAGGTCCGGCTCGCCGTCGCCGTTGAAGTCGAGCACCACTGCCGCTCGTAGGCCGTAAAGAGCGAACGGTTTCACCGACCGGAGGCACATCGACGCCGCTTCCTGTGGGGAAAAAAAATAAAAATCAAATATGCAAATAATAATACAAAAAGTAAAATGAAAATGAAGACTTACCGAACCGGCGACCGTGCCCTCCGGGAAACCTGCGCCGCCGCTCCACGCAAAGACAGCTCCGGCGTCCGTTCCCGCCTCGTCGTCAAAGTGGGGCTCCGCGACCACCAAATCGTCAACCCCGTCTCGGCTAGTGATTGAGGTTTTTTGTTTGGTCAAACGCAAACAGACAAATGAGGATGACTGTGACAGGGACGGTACTTGAGGTCGGCAAAGGTCAAGAACTCGCCGAAGCGGGCGTAGCTCTGTTCGGACTGGAGCGTCGTGCGCGGCCCTGCGCCACAAAGGGGAACCCCCCCACGCACGTCAAAAACGCTCTCCGAGTTGGACGCACCGGTGACCGGTTGGGCGTGCGCACTCAGTTTGTCGATCGTGACGTTGCCCCGGCCCATGAGGTCTCGCTCCACGTCGAGCAGCACCACCACACCGGCCTGCAACATCTCCCACTCCACATCTGCACAGGCGATCGACCGTCATGTGTGCGTGTGCGTGTGTGATGTGTGTGTGTGATGTGTGTGTGTGTGTGTGTGTGTGTGTGTGTGTGTGTGTGTGTGTGTGTGTGTGTGTGTGGTCACGTTTGAAGCTGGGATTGGAGGGGAGAGCATACGAGTAGGTGATGGAAGTGCCAGAGTCGGGCCCGGTTTGCGGTACGCACTGCTGCGACGCTGCCACGGGGCTCCCCGTCGGTTTCGCTCCGATCGCCTCGTGCGAGTGGGGGCCGAGCCCTGGCCCAGGCCCGATGACCTTGGGGCGGGAGAACAGGACGCCGCCCCTGCGCGGACACGCGTGCACACGACAAACGACGATCGTCGTCGGGACATCAGTCCATCGTCGCCACCGCCACCAGATCTCCGCCGCAGGCGCCAGAGCGCAGCGAGCTTGGGGAGGGCCCATACGGAGCGTCGAATTGGTCAAAGTCGATCTGCCGGGCGTAGGGGCGCAGGGCCTTGGCCAGGCCCGCTCTGCGCAGCTTCGCGCGTGTGGCGGCGGCGGCGGAGGCGTGATGGTGGTGAGGGAGGCGTGAGGCTCGCGGTGAAGGGCAGGTGGCTGTGCTGCGCGTACCTGCCGCGCGAGCATGAGCGCGGGGGAGGGGCGGAGCACGGGTGCGCCGCCCCGCTCTTCGAAGCAGAACCGGATGGGCCGGCCCGTGTCCAGGCCGGCCATCACGCTGGGCCAGCACTGCGTGGTCCACGTCGCCATGTCGTTCACCCCGCCTGAATTCGTATTTTGTAAAATCATATTATTATTATTTTTATTATTTTTATTATTATATAGAAATCATTATAACGATCAAAGATACGGTACCCAGCCAGTAGTCCTGGTAGAAGTCGACCATGAACGGAGCGTCGGCTGCATACTCGGGGTACAGAATCTTGCCCATGTACTACACCAAACGTTTCGATGTTTTTCAATTTAAAAATAAATAACAATTAAATGATTTCCATCGAAGTTAAGAAGGGATGGTACCTTGATGGCCATCACCTCGGCGTAGAGTTCGGCGTTGCACGCGCGGATGACCAGCGGCGGCACGCTGAAGTTGAGCGCGGCAAAGACCTGCGCGAGGTCGTCTGCGGGCAGGAACCTGCGGAGTCCCCAACACGCGCAGGGAGGCGTCAGGTAGAGCCAAGGAGTGGGGGGCTTGCTGCAGGCGCCAGCGTATGGGTGCGCGCACCAGGTGTCGGACAGGAAGGAGAGGTCGAGCTCGTAGGCGGCCATGAACTCGCCGCCTGCGTCGGCTTCCGAGTGTTGCGTGCCGCTGTACGAACTGTTGCGCACGTAGTAGTCCGCCTCGGCCAAAGCTTGGATGAACCCTATGGCGATTCATCGTCAGTTTGAGCGCAGATGTCACACAGGTGATCGGCGCCCACACACACACACACACACACACACACACACACACACACACACACACACACACAATGAAAGAGGTAGACGCGGGGCGGGTGACCTTGCTGGACAGACTCGGCGATGGCGATGTCGTGCCAAGTGATGTCGGCGACCGAGTGGGAGACGACGCCCAGCAGGAAGGCAATGAGCTTCTGCGCCTGGGCCGGCCACGCCCCGTCGCCCGAGCGTGGGTAGCGCCTGATGATGTGGTCCACCACCGCCGATTGAAACGGCGGCTGCACATGTACGAGCGCACGCGCACACAGGCACACGCCAGCCACTCAGTAAGTCCAATCACGATCACAAATGCACACACACACACACACACACACACACACACACACACACACACACACACACACACACACAACACGAACCCAGTGTGCGGCCTCGCTCATGTTGGGGAGGTTGGGATAGCCGATATCGGTGAGCAAGCACGCGTAGCCCCAGTCGGGGAAGGCCGCGCCGTTCTGGAAGGCCTGCTGGTTAGACGGCTCGCGGAGCAGCTGGGCGTAGGGCCGGAGCCCCGGGTAGTTGTCGCTGAGCCACTGCTGCGCCCGGTGGGCGACCACATTGTGTGGTCACCCCGCAGCCTGCCGCTTCGCTGATGGGCGGGAACCGGTCAAGATAAATTTGCATTGCCATTGGCCGCACGCTCGTGGCAATTCATAAAACTTAAAATAATGTTTATGGCGCAAAAATAAATAAATAAATAAATATAAATAGAGTAAACGCTGAGGCCGTGGTCTGCCGACAAGACCGACGTCCTTTGCCTTTAAAAAAAAAAAAAAAACAGTTCAAAAAGAGGGCGTACATGGGAAATAGGCAGAGGAGAGCCAGAACCAAAGGGAGGGAACCCGCGGCACTGCATGCCACCGCGTAACGACCCATGAGGTTGATTAAGTTGGCTGGGTTGTGCGACTGCCACAGACCGCAGCCGCGTCCAATGACAAGGGTGACATTGGCGGGCGTCTGATCACCGCGACCACCTTAACCAATATTTAACAATTAAATCAAAAAGAAAATCAAAGATATAATCATTTTAGGTAAGTTTATCAACTTTTTTAGTGGTGGATAAACTGCAGTTGTTTGGTTGAAGTGAGGACAGTGGGCTGTTGTTGGTGGCTATCCCCAGCTGGATTGCAGACGGGCGTGGCTGAAGAAGCAAGATGGCTACCTCCGGCAGTGTCCGCTACGGCAGCGTCAGCGAAGAGGAGCTTTTCCTGGGGGGTCTCTCTTCGCCCCCAGAAGCCTCGGAGCCCTGGTGGCCTGCCTTCAAAAAAGCCGCAGTGTCGGGAGTGGGCTTCCTCTCTGACGCCTACGACCTGTGCGTTCACCCCTCCCTCCTGCCACATGCGCTTAGTTTCTCTGGGACAGGTTTGTGATAAACATCGTCCTGCTCATACTGGCCAACAATCGTGGCATTACCGCCTCGGAGAAGGGCTGGATCTCATCAGCCGTGCTGGCCGGCGCCCTCGTAGGCCAGATCGGTTTCGGCATAGTCGCTGACAAGGTTGTCTTACCCTGAGCCTCCGCGACTAAGAAAAACGCATGCACATGTTCACTGCCACCGGTTCATGTAATGAGCAGATAGGACGAAGGAAAGGTTTCGTGGCCACGCTGTCGCTTGTGATCTTGGGCACACTGGCCAGCGCATGTGCCTATCCTCTAGGGCCAATCTCCATTGCCGTAGTGTTGGCTGTCATCCGGTTCGTACTGGGGGTGGGCATTGGAGGAGAGTACCCTCTCTCTGCCACCATCACAGGTTGTTCTTCGTCATCACGACGCCCATGCAACCGCTTACCACCATAAGCTGACGTTTGTCTTGGAACACAGCTGAGTCGGCCAAGACCAGCTCTCGAGGCAGACTGACGGCGGCAGTGTTTTCGATGCAGGGCATCGGAGCGCTAACTTCCGCTGTGGTCTCGTGGGCCATGCTCGCGCTTATGCCGTCTTCCGCTCTCGATATCACGTGGCGGCTGTGCATTGCAGTCGGGGCAATTCCAGGCTTGCTCACCTTCTACTTCCGGTGCACCTATCCAACCAACGTACGCTATTCGCGATTGGCGCGCTCCTGACCGTGAGAAGGGGACTGGCAGGCTCACGATGCAGGAGACCGAGCGCTTCGAGTTGACCAGAGCGGCCAAAGCTCAGCAGGCAACTGTGGTGTGGAAGCAGGCGCTACGCCAGTACTGGCGCCGGTTGGTGGGCACGGCAGGCACCTGGTTCCTGCTCGACATCACCTTCTACGCCAATGGCCTCTTCTCAGCCCAGGTTCTCGAGATATCCTCTGGTGGCAAGAGCCAGACCGTCCACGAACTTGTGGCTGTGAGTCAGTCCAACATCGTTCTTGCCCTTGCAGCCGTGCCCGGCTACTGGGCGGCGGTGTATCTCATCGAGACGCGTATCGGCCGCAAGTGGCTCCAACTATCGGGCTTCGCGCTCATGGCGGTGCTCTACTTCATCATGGCGGGGGTGTATGCAAGCGTCAAGTCGCACTACTGGCCGTTCCTTGCGTTGTATGCGCTCTCGTTCTTCTTGACCAATGCCGGCCCCAACACGACCACCTATGTGCTTGCAGCAGAGAGCTTCCCGACAGAGGTGAGGGCCACCTGCCACGGCGTCTCGGCTGCTGCAGGCAAGCTCGGTGCCGCTCTTGGCTCCCGTGCGTCCCAACTCTCTTTCCTGTTGATGATTCAATTGCTGAGCTTGTCCGTCGGGCACTTTGCAGTGGTTATGGCGAACGTGCTGGAGGCGTGGGGCCTGGAGTTGGTGTTCGCACTATGCGGGGCAGTGGCTGCGCTGGGCGCGTTGGTGACGCTTGGGTTCATAGACGAAACGGCGGGCAAGAGCCTAGAGCAGATCAGCACTCCCTCCGGCAACACCGGAGTTCTTACCTTCCTCCACACTCCATCCTCCACTCTGCAATGATGTCCACATGTACTTCAAACTGTGCAGTGATATGTGGTTGCCCGTTGCAACCTCGCTCCTCTTTCACTCTTGCTTTCCAAACTCTCGACTCATCATTGATGACCTGTCGAGGGCCTGCATGGGCGACGTGACTGCCGCCGAGGTTGCCAGCGGCGTTCAAGCTTCCGCTCCTGTCAACCAACTGCGGCAGCTTGGCGCTTCTTCGCCAGCAAAAGGGGACAGTGTTGCGCTGGGGAAGAGATCATTTTGGGAGCCTACAGTCAAGAAGGGTGAGTGAGCGCTTGTTTGCGTGTACAGTGTAGCAAGTGTGGTGTTGGCAAGTGTGAGCACTAACTGACTCCTGGTGCGTCTCCACAACTGAACTCAGTTTATGTACATGTACAGACAGCAACATATCCCCACCGATCTGAGCAGCCTCAACATCTACGCCTCTCGTTGCGGGCCCTGGTTGTTGGGATGGCTAAGGCGCCAGCAGGTCATCACCTGCACGATGCGTCTTCGTTCGACTTCGTACGAATCGAGTGTCTTGAAGCCCGGGCTGCACGGTCGGAGGAGCTCCACGTCGGGCTCTTCATCTTCTCCTCCGGCTGGTTGGTTTGGCGTGCTCTCTTCAGTCGCTACTATGTCTGAGAGAAGTCGTGGCCTCGTTCGCCTTGACTCCATCTCAGGCACGGATGAAGGGGCCAGGCCGTGCTTCTCCTCGAAAAGGGCCATCTCCCACTTGGCCAGCGCTATGGCTCGCTGTCTGGCCTTGGCATCCTGGGTCAGGCTGTCGCTTCGCGGCTTCTGCTTGACCGCACGTCGTCCAACGCGAAGCGACGGCAGCTTCATTGACGCAGGGGGTAGTGACGTGAGTTGTCAGCCCAAAGTCTGCGCAGCACGTCGTCGTTGAGAGGTCTAGAAGGTGAGGGAGGTCGCTAAGAGGAGGGGACTGCAACGATGGTTGAGGAGGTGTGGACGCAACGCGTGACTGCACAAGTGTTGACGGAGTGGCTAGCTCTTAAATACGTGGTCTCTTCGGTCACCTCTGCTACCAGTTCGGCGTCTGCAGTGATTGCTGAGAACCGCCCTCCCCTGCTCCCCTGTACTTGAGCGTTGCAACAAGAGGTGGCACCCATGACCAGTCGCCGACTTCGCCATGTACAGGGCTTACATTCCACACATTCATGGCTTGCAGTGTAACCTCAACGCCACAACGTGTTTACACGCACGCTCACCTGGACCACATTGGTGCATTTGGTCAAAGGGTACCAGATACGGATGTCCAAGAGCCAGATATGGCCAAGCTCCACCACCAGTTCGCCTTAGGTCCTCGTCTACGTGGCACTTGCGATCAAAGGCTCGACGTAGAGAGGTGCGGTTATATATATATTATTAAGATTCATTTAATTACAATAATAAACAGAAATTTACAGTCGTGGCTCCTTGTCGAGTTGTGGGGTGGAGTAGTGGAGATGGTGGTGATGGTGGTGGTGATTGAGTTGGTGGTGTGTGGTGGTGAGGAGCAATGGCGGCAAAGAGTACAGCCCACTACCCTGATCAACACCGGCGTTCATGCTGGAGACCGCGTCATGGCTGTTGTGAACTTGGGGCTGATGATGATGATGATGATGATGCAGAAGCTGATGAGGCTGCTGGTGCTGTTGCTGTAGCTGGTGCTGGTGCTGCTGAGTAGGATGAAGGTGGTTGTGGGGCGGGGAGAAGGCGAGCGGCGAGAGCAGATGCGAGGTGATCAGGTGGGCCATGGGCGAGGCCAGACCCGGCGCGGCGTGCGCGAGCAACGGCAGCGGCGTCGACACGATCGAGTTGTGGAAGGAGTGTGGGTTGTTGTCCGGCGCGGCTGCGATGTGGTGGCCGTGATGAGGGTGGTGGTGAGGCTGCTGATGCTGCTGCTGCTGAAGGTGGGGGTGGTGGTCGAGCTGTTGATGCGTTACTTCGTCGTGCTGCAGATCCTGTTGGCCGGCCTCGCCCTGGTCGGCGTAGGTAGAAATCGACGACGCGGACGACAACAACGAAGACGAAGTCAATGACGACGACGACGACGACGACGATGACGATGACGATGTTGACGCCGTCGACGACGGCGAGTGTTCGTGTTCGCTGTGGTCCTCTTCGGTGCTGAACTCGCCACGGTCCAACTCCTCGTCGCCCTCATCCTCGGCCGTCGGGCCCTGTGCTCTCTGCCTCTTCGGCTCCCGTGGCAGTGGCGGCAACTGCACGCGCGCCACGACGACGACGACAACGATGAGCAACGCAAAGGCCTTTGGCCCTGAGGCCACACAGTGGACTGCTCACGGCGAGCACGCGTGGTCGTCGCCGGCGCTTTGCACGGGGTCCACGGGGAGTATTGAGGGCTCGCACCTCGTCCATGTTGACGCCGCCCTGGTATTGTCGCTGCCATCGCTGGTAGTTCTTCGCGTGGTTGCTCGTCCGTATGTCTGGCCGCACGCCCTCCACGTGCCGCCGCAAATAGTACAATTGGGCTGCCGCCGCCGTGACACATAAGCACACGCCCGTGTTGTGTGTGTGTGTGTGTGTGTGTGTGTGTGTGTGTGTGTGTGTGTGTTGTTGTTGTTGTTGTTGTTGTGTGTGGTACCAGGTTTGTTCATGTTGACAGCATAGCCGCAACAGAAGCACTCCACCTGGAAGATGGAGGTCGCACGAAAGGGGCTCGGGGAGTGCATCGTGTCCAGCGCGAACCGCTCCACCTTCTCCCGCCAGTCAGCCACCGTGAGCCGCTTGCGCTTGCGGCCCGGCAGGTTGCCCGTGCGCCCG
>JANDJZ010001047.1:0-11139 GCA_027943245.1 Acanthamoeba sp. SK_2022b | reverse complement strand
CCAGAAGGGCTGCCCCATCTGCCGCCAGCCCATTCTCGACATCGTCAAGGTCTACAACGCCTGAGCAGGCGTTTGTCGAACCTCCCCCATTGTACACACAATACACATCACACCCACACACCCATTTTTTGTTATTTGTTATTGTTTTTTGTTTCAAATATTATATTTCTGCCCAACACGCAGCTCGAGGTCACTTTGTCTCCTCCTCCTCCTTGTCTCGCTCGTCGTTGAGCAGTTCCTTGGTGATGGGCTTCCACTCGGCGAACGGGTGCGTCGGCAGCACCTGTGTTTCGGCCGCGTTTCGGCCCACCGAAGCCACGTACCAAGCCCCACCACCCACCGGTGAGCTTCTCGAGGGCGCGTGAGCGGAGCAAAGGGGCGCGGACAAACAAACCTTGGTCTGTCCATGGCGCACGGTGATGAACTCGTCGTCGCGCAGGTTCTTGGCGCGAACGAGCTCGGCGATTCGCGAGCGCGGCTCCAGCACGGGCTCGTCGGTGAGCACGAACGTGCCCCAGTGCATCCCTATCGTCGTGTGCGCCCTGATGTCCTCGTGGATCTGCACGGCCTCCTGCCTCACCCCACACCCGACCAACGGTCAGCGACCATGCCCTCCCTCCCCAACGATACGTAGCTCGGGGCTTTGCAATACCTCTGGGTCGATGTGCTGTGGCTGCATGAAGTCGCGCGGGCAATAGGCGCCAATTGGGATGAGTCTAGACACATAACGCCACATAGGAAGAGGGAGAGGGCGCGGAGATGAGCGCATGCACGGATGGGCGCTGGCGTTGGTCCAAACACGGACCCGAGATTGAAGGGCCCGAGCGTGTCGCCGATCTCCTTGAAGGCCGGGCAGTAGCCCGTGTCGCCCGCAAACCACACGCGGTTGTGCGCGCCGGCCACCGCCCAGCTGGTCCACAGGCTCTTGCACCTGTCGAACCCGCTGCGGATGGACCAGTGCTGGCAGGGCGTGGCCACCACCTGGACTCGCACCTCGCGCTCCCCATCTGGGCGCGCATGCATGCACACACACACACACACACACACACACACACACACACACACACACACACACACACACACACACACACACACAACAGTGATGAGCTCGATACAGCTTTGGCGGCCTCGCCTCGTAGGCGATCGCTCGTCCAATGACCCGCTCGATGGACAGTTGGCAACGAACTGTCCTTCACGGAAAAGTGGGCACATGGGCCTACCCTGATCGGAGACTGTCTTGACGAACTCGGCGCTCTCCCACCAGTTGAGCTCCTCCACGTTCTCGACGCCGCAGCTTTGGAACCATTTCTTCAGCCCCACCGGCACATACCTGCGAACGCGAAGACGTCACCACCGCTCGCAACGAAAGGCAAAACAAACACGACATTGATTGGAGGAGGGGGGGGGAGCGGCTGGCGCACCATTTGGCCTTGTCGCCCAGATGCTCTACGACGCCGCTGTCCAGGTGGTCGTAGTGGTTGTGGCTGGATAGAGAGAGAGAGAGAGAGAGAGGCGCAAGGTTGGCTGTGGTTGATGTCGCCGGCAACAGCGAATGCAAGGAAAAGGGCCGTCGGACGCACCTGACGATCACGAAATCGACATGGGGCAGCTCGTGGAGCTTAAAGGGCACCGGGCGGAAGCGCTTGGGGCCGATGTGTACCGAGTTGAGCGGCGAGCACCGATCGGCCCACACTGCGCATATGCGACCGACGATGAGCACTACACGACGCACGACAAACGACACACGCTACGATCCGCTCTGCGCGACGTAGCAAGAGAGGGACACGCTACCGGGGTCTATACACGACAGCGCCACATTGCGTTCACGAAACGGGAGAGAGGAGGTCAGCAACCCAAAGCGTCGAGCAGACATGGCTGGGGCGGTGGCGGTACCGGTGAGGAAGTTGACGCCCTCCATCTGCACGAGGAAGGTGGAGTGGCCCACCCACGTCGCCTGGATGGCCGATGTCGAGCGCGGGTCACTGGGCGTGGGTGGGCAGTGGGTAAGCAGGCACACAGCGGCCCCCCCACCCGTGCTGCTCGGAGGCACTTGTGGCCGTGTGCCGCTGTGCCGGGCGGTACGCGTACCTGGCGGAAGAGCTGCCAGCCTCGGCCTCATCGCAGTCGCAGTCGCTGCTGTCGTCCTTGCTCGCCTCCAGAGGGCACGATGTCTGCGGGTTGTTGATAGCATCCCAGTCGGGCTTATCCACCGGCAGCTCCTACATGTGTGTTTTTTTTTTTTTTGTAATTCACATATTTACATATTAATACAAAATGAATATAATTTTTAACACAAAAAAATGAATAATCGGAGCATTAATAAACAAACCCGGTCGAGCTCCTCTTGGGAGGGGAGAGGTGGCGTCTGCGGGAGAGGGTCCACTTGAGGGCCTCGTAGGGGGTGCGGGCCTGCCACGTCGACCACGGGTTGTCGTACTTGCCCCGCTTAAAGAGGGCGCGCGACAGCTTCGCCGCCACCCCTCCCTCGCCGCAGCCGCCCACCTTGTCTTCGTTGTCCTTGTCCGTCCGGTCCATCACCCCTCCCTGCTGCCTCTACCTCGTTCTGTTGAACTTGTCTCTGCTCTCCATCTTGCCCAATGGCCACCAAGACACAAAAGCAGCCGACGAAGAAACTTCCCTGTTGGTCACGGGACCGTTTACGTGCATCGTTGCGCAGGAAAAGCCCCGAACGTGGGGAGAGAAGGGGGTGGGCGAGGTTGTGGTTGTTCTCTTCAGGGGGTGAGCCTGGTGGGGTCGCGGGGGAAGAGGGAGGACTTGCGGATGTTGCTGAGGCCGAGGTAGAGCATCACCACACGCTCCAGGCCCACGCCGCCGCCGGCGTGAGGCGGCGCGCCGTACTTGAAGGCGTCGATGTAGGCCTGTGGCCGCACCCAGCGACGTTAGCGGCCAAGCAGCGAAACTGCAGCGGCCACCACAGGAGATGGAGGAGGAGGAGGCGACGGACCTGGATGGTGGGAATGCTGACGCCCTTCTCCTTGGCCTTCTCCTCGAGCAGCGCCGAGTCGTGGATACGCTGGGCTCCCGAGCAGATCTCCTCCGTACGGATGAACAAATCGTACGAGTTGGAGTAGTTCTGTCCCCCCCCAGCAGCACGCCCAACAAAATACAAAAAAATAAAACAACAATTAAAAAATAAATTAAACAACAATTACAAAAAAAAATGTAAGCCAGGAGCCACATGCGGAAGCCACACAGTGGTTGGGAGGATGAGGGGAGGGGGCATGCGTACGGGGTTCTTGGGGTCGGGCATGGTGTAGAAGGGGCGGATGGCAGAGGGGAACTTGTCCAGGATGTAAAAGTCGACGCCGTACTTCTTCTTCACGAGCTTGCCCAGGTGCTTCTCCTGAGGAGTGCTGTTGCCCGAGAGAGAAGGTGGTCAGTCGGCGATCGCCTCCCACATGCACGCGCCTCTCTCTCTCTCTCTCTCGTTCTCCTCTTATATAAAGAGGAGCGGCGCGCGCGTACCTCAAATCGTCGTAGTCGCCGATTTCGATGCCGTCCTCTCGGAGCAAGGCGATGGCCTCCTTGAACTCGATGCGGGGCGAGGGCGAGGTGTACTTGAGGTCCTCGAAGGGGTACTGGGCCCGGACGGCCTCGAGCTCGACGGCGTATCGGGTCTTGAGGCCGTCGAACAGGAAGGTGAACAGGGCGTCGAGCACGTCGAGGACCTCGTGGTAGTGCTCGTGGAAGGCCATCTCGAGATCGAGGCCGACAAACTCGGTCAGGTGGCGGTGGGTGTTGGAGTTCTCGGCACGGAACACGGGGCCGATCTCGAACACGCGCTCAAAGTCGGCGCAGATCGCCATCTGCTTGTAGAGCTGGGGCGACTGGGCGAGGTAGGCGAAGCCTGGCCACGACGAGGAGAACGAGAACGAGTTTCTGCGTGAGCCTCGCACAGCGCTTGCTCGGTGGCCGACGCGACCGCACACGGGCCGGGAGAAAGCGGCAGAGCGGGTGGTGCGCACCGTCAAAGTAGCCGAGCTTGAACACGCCGGCGCCGCCCTCCGAGGCAGCGGAGATCATCTTGGGCGTGTGGATCTCGGTGAAGCTCTGGCCGAGCAGGAACTCCCGGAACAGCTGGCACACGCCGGATTGGATCCTGAAGATGGCGTTGTTGGCCGACGTCTGTCGCACGACGATTCGTCGGGGGGTGGATAGACCGTCGCGTAAGAAAAACGAACGGGAGAGAAGAGTAAGGCATCATGGCCCATGGGGTTGGCGAGATCGCGTTACCCTGAGGTCGAGGATACGGTTGTCGAGCCTGGTCTTCTGTCCCACCTTCACGAACTTCTGAGCCTCGCTCTTCTGCCGGGAGAGGTCCTCGAGCTTGGCCAGGAGCGGGGTCACATCCTTGCCCTCCTCTGCGCATCCCCCCCCCCGAGAGAGTTCCCAGGCGTAAGACTTGTTCGGAGAAGAAGAAAGAGTTGTGGAGGGGGGGGGGCATTGGTTGTTCATACTCTTGGCCTGCTCTAGCTCAGCCTCGGTGGCGTCGACCTCGGCCTGGATCTTTTTGATCTGGGCTTTCTGTAGGCGGCACAAGGCAAGTGAGATACAACACCACACGTGTGGGCCGGGAGCTAGCGTTCGCGCTTGGGGGGGAGGTGTACTTGAGCCTTCAGGATGGGAGCCGGTCGGGAGGCGTCTTCGAGGAGGAGGGGCAGCTCCTGGAGGAGAGTCTGGCTGACGACGAAGAGGCTCCTGACGCGGAGCTCCACGTCCTTCTGCGTGCACGACGCGATCTCGGTGGCGGCCTTGGTGAGCACGCCCTCGACGTCGACCAGGGACTCGCGGTGGATGCCCTTGGTGAACTTGATCATCTCAACCGAGATGGTGTCGTTCTTCTCCAGCACGGCCTGCACGGTGGCGGTCCTCTGCCTGAGCACTACGAAGGCCAGCTTGTTGCCTAGTTGGGGGGGGGGGCAAGGACAAAGCCAGAGTGAGTCCATGAGCAGCCAGCCAAGCCCTAGGAGAAAACTTGGACTTACCGGTGCCGCGCACAGTGTAGAGACGCGCCCTCACGGTCACGGTCTCGCCGTCCTTGGCAGCGGAAAGGTCACCCACGTTGGTGTAGACCTTGCTGGATCTCTCCTCCGATCGGATGAGCGGGCGCACACCAAAGTTGTCAAAGGTCTGCTGCTCCTTCACCACCTGGCACGCGCACGCAGCGTGAGACTTGAGCAGCCACATCAACGGGCACATTAACGGCCCCTTTTTGCACATGCGAATAACAAGATATGACTTACCTCAGCAGCGCCTTCGGTCCCCTTCTTCTTGGCCGCCTTGGAGGCGGCCTTCTTGGCCTCCCTGGTGAGCAACATCAGCTAACAGACTCCAATTTGAGCCCAAGCAAATCTCGAAGGCAGGTGGTGTATGTACTTCTTGGAAAGACCCTGACCAGCGGCATCGGGATAAGCATCCTTGAATTCCTTCTCCTGCGAGACAGAACATTTGTCAAAGATCTCAAATTGCGGCCAAATCGTCCAGCGTGCTGAAAAATTGCCCTGGCGCCGTGATGCTCACCTTGGCAGTGAGCTTAGCCTTAAGATCCTTGAGCGTGTTCAGGAGAGGCTCTAGCTCGGCCTGGGGCGCCTTTGCCTGCTTCTTGGTTTGTAATTCGGAAGTCGAATGCTTGATGTCCTGCTTGATCGCCTCGATTGCCTCCACGAACGATTGCTTCTTTGTGTCTTCCATCTTTGATGCTTGGCCTGACGCGTGACTGCTGATCTATCCAATCACCAAAATAAATATTTGTATTTATTGTGCAGTGAGTGGTATTTAGGAAATTTCCTGGTAGGGAAGGCCACCGTATCAGAACCGGGGTAACCACGTGTGAGGGCACAATCCTGTTGTGTAAATCCGCTCAACCCACATAGCTTGGCCCGCTGGTGGACCGCCTGGTGCCTCGGGCACGGCCGCCGCTCCTGTGGCGTTCCACATAGCGAGCCACAGCTCTTTAGGGTCGGCGTCGTTGGCGTGGCGACGTCTTACCTCTCTGCCACCACTGGGCGGTACGTGACGTTGAGGGTGATCCCATGTAGGCGCTCCACCTTCTTGATGCCAGGTGGTTGCCTCTCCGGTCATGAAGTGTGTTTAGTATCTTCCCATTAGAACTGCACCGATAAGGCCGTAGGCAAAGAGCGTCACCCATTTCTCAGTCGATCGGCTTGGCGAGAGCCGCGCCACGGAGCGTGCGGCGGTGAAGCTTACCTTCTCCTCGCGCGCCTAGCACACGCCCTGATGGCCGTACCTCGAGGTGTGCAGCCTCCTTCAACACGAACAGCTGGCCCCACGATGGCCATACCTCGCGCACATGTGCCTCAATCGTGCAGGGTGGACATCATCGAGGACACGGTGTGGTGCTGCGAGCAGCTGCACTACACGCTCCTCACAGGCTAGCGGGTCGCCATCACCACCCGAGGCCCTTTCTGCGCAAGTCCAAGCGTACGTGGTGCCACCGTGCCGTCGCCCGTGTGCGTTTTTGGATCCTCACGACTCCCACGCTCAGGTGCGAAATGCCACACGCTTGTTGGGCATCACGTCAAGCAGGCGATCGTACCGATCTTTAACATTACGAAACGAGTTTTCCTGGTTGTTTTCTGGCTCAGGGCTTTCCCGCGCAAACGCGTTTGCAAGGACGAAGTCAGCTTGCGCTGCCAGCGAGTTTGCTGTTTACAAAGCTGCAATGGAAGATGAGAAGGATATCTTGAAGGATGTCTCACCAGCAAGGCAAGGCCTCACCCAGAGATCTGTTGCTCACCTGTTCTGTCGTATCACCTCATCAACTTTCAGCACAGAGAACTACACCCAACACCTGCAGCAGCTGAATGTGGTAGAGGAAGAATGGGACAAAACCCTGGACAGTGATGATCAACTAAAACACACTCTGAAGGGCCTGCATGACGTGCATACAACCCAGCTGCTGTTTCCAGTTGTTGATTTGATGCTGATTCTCTTGTAGTTGCATAATGCAGGAGAAGGAGATTTCAAAGTTGTGGAAGCAAAAAGTGAGATCCAACAGTTGCTTCAAGGTCTTTGGCAAGGCTTTCCTGGTGAAGGCCAATGACATACTTCAAGTACAGGGGGTGTCAGAGCAGGCATGGGCATGTTTATTCTACTCTGACCTCATCCTTGCAAGTCATCTGCCCTCAAGTGTATCTATCAATTGGTAAGCTCCATTTACACTCTTCTCTGCTGTTTGTTAATGTATTTCAATTATCAGGAATACTGCACAAGCTGGCGCAACAGCCATATCCAACTTGGGCAAGTTCAAGATGACTCTCCTGAAACCAGACATGGTCATCAGGCCGCTTGGTGAATATCTCAATGTTGCTTGGGAGCAGCTGCATTGTGGTAAATGTCTCTTGCCAGGCAACTTCATCAAATTTAAGAAAGAGGGCCAACCCAAGGATGACTGGTATGCTCACCTTGTGATTTGCTGAGGGATGCAAAACCATCTAAGCTTTCCTGTGCTGGATTATATACAGGGATCAGCTTGTATGGCAGGGCGCCATTGGCTCCTACTATTGACAGGACCTGCTGGTAGCTCTTACTTGGAGTGCCAAGGGCAGGCCCATTGAAATGTCCTGCTCTTTTCCCATCACCTTTTGCACCCACTTCTCTGGCACATGAATGCAGGTGGTGATCATTCTCAGACCCATGCATGGCTGACTGATGACCATGGTCTGATACTATGGCAAGCATCTCCTAGGTGATGCTGAGATATGATGCACCTTCCTCATTTGATACAAGATTGTGAGGAACATCATCCAGGAGGACAAGATGCTGAGGGACCTCCTCTTGGCAAGGATGAACCTGTGTGTGCTGCAAGAGGACCTCTGGGTGGGACAGTTGTGTACCCTCTGTTTGACCAGTAACCTCAGCAGCTGGGTAGCATGCAACTGTCTTCTGTGCAACAGGTGGTACCACCTTGCTTGTGTTGGTCTCATGAAACCGCCCCTGAAACATAAGAGGTGGGTATGTCCTCCCTGTCAACACAAGAAAAGAAAAAATGAGAAGAAACATGGCAGCAATGACAATGACAGCAGTGGCAAAGGCGAAGGCAAAGGTGAAGGTGAAGGCGAAGGCAAAGATGACGACAGTGATGGTGACAGTGAGGATAGAAACAAGAAAGAAGACAAGGATACAAACAACAAACAAAATAGCGACAAGAAGAGTGGCCACAAGAAGGGCAGCAACGAAGTCAACAGCAAAGAGGACAGAACAGGCAGGGGCAAACAGGTGCACCAGAATGCAACTGATCTATCAGGGGATCTTCTTCACCCAATCTCTCAGGTGACTTACTCTATGCACACATGATGATCTGCATCCACTCTCACCCCATCCTTGGGCGTTCAGACTGCAAACAGCGACGTGTGGCTGTTGAGAGGGCCCTATCAGGCACTCCTTGTGGTGAAACTGCCAAAAAAGGGTCGGAAAGCAGCCATGCACGAAGGCAGCATCTTGCGCAAGCTTGTCAGGGTCCCACACGTTGCGCAGCTCGTCTCAGATGGCCTGTTCAGGTTGGGTGCCTACATTCTCCCAGGCCTTGTACTGCGCTTTACTGGTACTGTCGTATTCTAGCTGTTAATGAATGCCACTGAACTTTGTTGCGCTTTGGCTGCACAGACAACGACGGATCCCAGTGCTCGTCAGAATCTCAGTTCCGTCAATTTGTCCATCAGCTTTTGTTGGTTCATTCTCCTCTCTTGGTTTTCATTGTGTGCGGGTGCTCAATCGCGGTTTTATTTGTACAGGCGGTTCGTGGCATGCATCGGCAAGATGTTGTGCACCATGATTTGTCCCACAACAACGTGTTATTCAACTCGGAGACTGGTAATGATGACACTCGCTCTGTGAGCATTTCTTTTGCCACCTTGCGACTTCCTGCTGAATAGAAGGGTTGGCGTCTGACACTATGTACGCAGGCACAAGTGTGATTGACTTCGGATACGCAAGCATCCACAAACTGGGAAGCATGTGGCCAGCTAAGAGAGTGGGCACTCCAGGCTACCTTGCGCCGGAGCTGGTCGAAGGCGGCATGTGCTCACACAAGATCGATGTCTGGAGCGCCGGCGTTTTGATCGCTTCCCTGGTAAGGCTCACAATCGTTGCTCAAGTATTTTCTGCTTCAAGGACAACACCTCACCTGCGCTCCACAGATGCTCGATATCAAGATGTCGGACAATCAGATGAGCAGAGCGGTATCACGTATGAGTTATAGCAGGGTTGTGAGTTGGGCCAGCACATGGAGACAAGCACCCACAGCACTGTACGCACAACACTGCCTGTCAGACAGACACGGGAGCACTCACTAAGCTCTCTTTTTTTGTTGTTTCACCTCAGGTTGACTCCAGAGCGGTGGGAGTTTGTGAAGAAGCTCATGTGCGTCGATCAACATTCGCGGCTCGATGCTGAGGGAGCGTGCGAGGTGTTCACACTGTGTTGGGATGCCGGGGTACGTGCCGTACTATGGTTCACAACACAACGCGTGCATGTCTGAGTCGTCTCTTTATCCAGAGTACTACAGCCAGGGCAGAGTGATACCCCGCTGTTACAGCATTGGCATTGCCGCCGCGCACAAGGGCCACCAAGGGGCCGTACGAAAGGCAGGCCTGGTGGCGCTGTCTTGTAGAAATGAAGTCATGTTCAGTGTATGATCAGCGGTTTGTGGGTGGTGCAAACCTTCTATTCGCGGCGTCATGGTCGAAGACCACAACGCGAGAGACGAAGTTCTACGTCAACGCCATGGCAGCCGAACGCGCGGCTGAGGACGACCACGGTGTGGCGACCTCCTTGAGCTCTTCCACCAGATACTTGGCCATCTGTCTTATCCTGCTGGGCAGTGGTTTCGTAGTTCGGGCGCTAGGTGGTGCTGTGTCAGAGGTAGATCCGTGTCGGCGACAGGCGGCCCACTATCGCCGGGCGCCACGCGTTGCCTTGCCTCTCCACCCTGGCGGCCGACAGCTGTGCAAACAATCGTTAAGCATCGTCATCTTGCGGTCTATCCCGCCCGCACCCATTCATTCCGATTCGAAAGCGATAGCTCGCGCGCGACTTTCTAACTCTTTACATTGCTTCGTGCTCCGTCTCCGTCTTACAGCAAGTAGGCCGCCCCGCGCGATTTAAGGAGCGCCGCCCTCACCGCCCTCGCCACCCTCGCCGCCAAAGCCCTCGTCGTCCTCGTCCATCTCGAGCTCATGGCCGTGATCCTACCCAGGAGACGGCGATTAGCCACCAGTCAGTCGCGGGCAAGCAAAGCTATGGAGAAAGCTTTGGAGTCACAACAAAGAAGACCAAGGGAGGGAGGAACGTACGAAGAGGTAGTTGGCGGTCACCTGCTCGTCCTTGTCGCAAGCAAAGAAGGCCTCGATGACCACGTGCCGTTCGAAGCCAAGCGCTTGCAGCTGCAGAGGGAAGAAGAAGAAGGACATGAGCTTCATCACCTTACACGCAGGAGGGCAGAGGGAAAAGCGCGCGGCGGACATACTCTGTCGATGGCTTCCTTCTCCTCCTGAGTGACCTGGATGTAGTTGGAACCGGGGGGAGCGCCGCCGCCGCCGCCGGCAGCGCCGCCCTGAATGGGCTCGTTGAGGAGAGCCATGAACTCGGCCTGGTGCTGGCCGATCATCTGAAGGATCTGGGGGTTGAGCTGGCCGAGCTGCTGGAGCAGCGGACCCAGGAGCTGCGGGTTGCGCTGCACCATGGCCTTGATCTGGTTGAACTGCGGGTGCTGACGCAGCCACTCGAAGTGACCGCCAGCACCGCCGCCCTGCTGGCCCATGAGAGCGCCCAAAAGGTTCGAGGGCAGAGAGATCCCTCCCTCGCCACCACCTGCGGCGCCCTCGCCGCCAGCAGCAGAAGCGGGAGGAGAGCCAGCGGCGCCCTCGCCACCGGCGGGGGCAGCTGCCCGTCCGGCAGCCGGGCTTGCGGGCGCCTGCGCGGGCATGTCGGGAATGCCCTGTAGGAGGCGAGAAGGGGCGAGGTGAGCCATTTGAATCTTTGCCGGCACGTTCCGTTTGTGGGAGGGAGGGCATACAGTCATGAGGTACTCGACGGCTCTGTTGGGGTTGTTGAAGCTGGCACGAAGGGCACGAAGAACCTCCTCGCGAGGGAAGCCCA
>JANDJZ010001046.1:0-13745 GCA_027943245.1 Acanthamoeba sp. SK_2022b | reverse complement strand
GTCCGCGCGCCGTCGCTCGGCCTCCCGCTGCTGCTGCTCGAGCTGTCGACGCTGCTCGGCCTCCTCGGCCTCGCGCTGCAG
Organism: Acanthamoeba sp. SK_2022b; assembly: GCA_027943245.1. NCBI lineage: Eukaryota > Discosea > Longamoebia > Acanthamoebidae > Acanthamoeba > Acanthamoeba sp. SK_2022b. The sequence continues at coordinate 13,664 of JANDJZ010001046.1, read as the reverse complement.
TCGCTCAGCCTCGGCCTGCGCCTTGGCCAGCCGCCTCTGCCTCTCCTCCTCCAGCGCCTCCTGCTCCTGCTGTTGCCGGAGCTTGGCCTCGGCTTCGGCCTGGGCCTGGGCCTGGGCCTGGGCGTCGGCGTCGGCGTCGGCGTCGGCCTGTGGAATGCTGTCGACAACAATCACCTGGAATTCGGCCGACGCGCTGGCGTCGACGGCGACGCTGGACTGGGAGCCGCTGAGGCCCAACACCTCCTGCTCGACCCGCTTCAGCTCCTCGAGAGCAGCGAACACGTCGCTCTGCTGTGCCTTGAGCTCCTCGAGTCCCGACGATTGCTGCTGCTGCTGCTGCTGTTGCTGTTGCTGCTCGCGCTCCAATCGCTCGCGGTGCTGCTGCTCCTGCTGCTGTCGAAGCTGACGCTCCCGGGCCTCCATGGCCTCCTTCTCGGCCTCCCGTCTCCGCTCCTCTTCCTCGGCCCTCTCCCTCTCGGCCTCCCGCCGCCGCGCGGCCTCCTCGGCAGCCGCCGCTGCCTCTGCGGCTGCTTTTCTGTCGACATCACTGTCCGCGGAGGCTGTGTTGTCGACAGCCTCGGGCTCAACCAGCGCGCTGCCACCGACGGTGCCCTCGTCCTCCCTGGCCTTTCCCTTGCCCTCGTCGGACTCGTCGATATTGACCTCTCCGTCGCTTTCGTTCTTTTGCTGTTGGACGTCTGCGGAAGCGTCGCTTTCGTTCTTCTGCTCGTTTTCGTTCTTCGTCGGAGAGGCAACGGTCGCTTTGTCGTTGTCGTTTTCTTGCCTCGCGCTGGCCGCTGCGCCCTCTCCTTCGTCGCTGTCGTCACCCTGGTTGGTCTTCTTTTGCCATTTGGTGATGGCCGCCGGTGTGAATGTGGCGCTGCGTGCCTTGGCCGCCGCGTCGCCATTGCCGTCGGCCTCCGCAGCCATGCGCGGGCTCGACGTCGTCACCTCGTGGCTCTGGTTGAGCTTGGTCGCCACCGCGTCCGCGGTAAACGTCTGTCGTCGCCCATTCTTGGCGTTATTGTTGTTATTGTTGTCCTTGGCCTTGTTGCGCTTCTCCTCCTTCTCGATGCGCTTAAGCTCCTTCTTCTCTTCCTTCTCGCGCTTCTTCTGCAGCTTGAGCTCTTCCTTCTCCTTGCGCTTCTGCTCCTTGGCGCGCTTTTTTTCCTCCTTCTCCTTCTCCTTCTTTTCGCGCTTCTCGCGCCTCTCCCTCTCCTTCCGCTCCTTCTTGCTCTCCGCCGACGACGCCACGCTCTCCATTCTCTTTGACTAAACTCTCAAAATTGCAGAGATTTTTACTATTACGATTTGGCCCAACCGCGATTTGTGTGTTTTTCAAAGTTAGTGATGAAGTTTAAGTCAACGAACGGGAATACGACGGAGGTGTACCTCTGGTGCCTCTTCCTGGTTCTGGTTGTGGTCGAAAAGCCTTTCGAGGGAAAGAGCGAAGCGGACGCGAAGGTGCGTCGGTGAAGTGGAGTTGGAGTGAGAAAATTGACTGTTGCGGTTTGGCGCGCCAACGGAACGGAGACGAGAAGCAATACAGCACCTGTATTACTGGGCGGGTTTGCGTTCGTCAAATGGTTCAGAAGTGTTGGTCTTTAGGCCGGCGCTGGGTCAACCGCTATTCCCTATGTTTTCTCTTCTCTTATATTTTTGGTTGCTTGCTAGGTAAAGTGTAACGAACCAAGAGGCCAGCAGCAGAAACAACCAATTTATTAGCCAGTAAGGGACTGTTGCGCACAGCACCACCATACAGCTGACAAGGCACACATCTGCGCGTGTGGTTACTTGGAAGGGGTGCTGGCTTCCCCGCTACCTCCTGTTACAAAAGCTTAGAACTGTGTTGGAGGCCCAAAGGGGGGGGCGAACGAACGTTGTTGCTGATGCGGCGCTGGTGAACCAGCGGACAAGGGAGGCTCCGCCCCGCCTGACACGTTTCTGCCCACCAGAGTAAAAATTGTGCGTGTCATGAAATACCAATATAAAATAAATTAAAATTAAAAGAAAAACATGGCAGCACGTACGCGAGGGCGGCTCGAGCTGCGGCTTGAGAAACGAGAGGCTGGAAGATGTAATAGCCCGACACCACCCCCACGACCGCCGTGAGGGCCATCAAGGGCCACGGAGGCAACCAACGCCTCCCTCCGGGCTGGCTGCCCGAGGCGCCGGTGTTGCTGTTCGCGGTGCCGCTGCTGCCGCTGCCTGTGCCGCTGGTCGGAGGTCGTTGGGCAGCACGCCGGTACAGGAGGCGTGAGGGCCTGGCCCAAGCTGCTCGTGTGGCGTTCATGGCTGCCGGTGAAAGAAACGATGTTTTTCTCTTTTGTGCCAGAAAAGGACTGCCCCTTGCCTTCTGGACATGAGCGGCACCCTACGCGGGACCGGGAGGAGTGAGGGAGTTGTTGGCAAAGGTGTTGCCCGTGGTGTCGTGCCGGCCCAGGTCGCCCAGATCCCAATTGCTCTCAATGGTGCGCAGCAGGGAGTAGTGGTCGTAGTGCGTGCTGTCCGAGGTGTTGGGCGTCACCATGGGGCCTGGCCAAAGTGGTCGCCAGCGCACAGGGAGCACAGGACGTCAGGCCCACGACCACGACCGGACTCCAACAAGACCCTAAGAAAGCTGAGCTTACCAAGGAGCAGGGTGTAGACGTGGTTGCCGTGGGAGTAGTCATCCTCGTCGAAGGTCACAACGAAGAGCGTACCCTCGGTGATGTTGCGGTTCTGCAGGCGCGGGCCGAGGAAGCCATTGACCCACGCTGCCGCATACCCCAGCCCCCTGTCGTGCCCTGTCGGAAGAAGAGATCCCATCAGTTGGGCGTGTTGGTGAGGAGGCGGGAACAGAAGTCCACCGTCATTGTTGATGTTGGGTGAGTAGAAGGAGAAGTGGGGAACGGAATTGTTCTTGATGTCCACGTCAAGCTGCTTCCCGTTCACGATCTTCTGGCAGCGCGTCGAGTTGTTCCTGCCCCCCCCCCAATGATAACGAACCAACGGAAGAGCCACTGTCAGCTGACTGTCCGATGGAGCATGCCTCCACTCACGCAGGCTTTTGGTGAGGTGCTCACTGGATGTTGTCATAGGAGACAAATGGCATGTGCTTGCGGTAGTAGACCCCGCCAGAGCTTTCTTGGGTGAAGCACCGGGAGCTGCCGGGAGTTGGATAGTCCTCGGCATAAGCTTTCCACGAGAGACCCTAGCCATGTCCATCGCGTAGCATCAGCGCAAGGCTTCAACAGGATTCCTCTGAATCTGCTCGAGAAGCACCTTGGCCTCAAGGAGATCTATGATGTTGCTGGCGTTGAGGTTGACTGGTGCGTCACTTGCGCCCCAGTCACTGCCGGACGTAATTGCTACCACGAGCACACATAACAACCATCATGAGATGGGGCGTGGTGGCTGGAGCGGTAGCCATACCCAGATAGTTCGGCTGGGAGGGGTGGGAAACCGCCGTGTAGTTTGTCAAGAGGGTGCCGCGCTCCGAGAGGCTCTTAAACAGGTCGTTCTTGACCACACTACAGCAGGCTGACAAAGTTATTATTCCGGTTGGAGACAACGCTGGGAGGGTTATCTGTGGGGTACTTCTCAAAGGGTTGGTTCTCGAGGAGGATGATGAAGACGCGGTCAAAGTACTTGCCCCTTGTCAGGCCACTCGATGTCGCAGCAGAAGAACATAATGTGAAAGCAATCAGGAGCACTCTAAACACACGCGACTGTAGCATCTACCCGCACTGGCTAAAGTAGAAGCTTCACAACAAGGTGGCCCCTGTGGGAAAACCGACTGTTGCGGGCCAGGGAGTGAGCTGATGTCATGGTAATGCACTCCCCGCATTTTCGCTGCCAAACCTCTGGCTTTTTTCAAAGCCTCCTTCTCAGGACGCAGGTGGACCAGAAGCTCATCAAAGGCGCCACAGGTAGTAAGCTACAAGAACGATAAAAGTCACATGAAGTGTTAGTTTTCTTCTTCAGCTAAAAAGCTGGAGCTTCTTCCAAGTAAGACGCAACAGATCTGGGAGGTGGAAAGTGACAGAGGTGCATCTGGATATACATGACACTGGAGGAATGTACATGTACTGTTTGGAGCCATGCACCACTAATTTGTACAGCTTTTCAGCTGAAAAAGATAACAACATTGGTCTGTGGCTCTCTGTTAAGGTGGCTGGTTACGTGGCAAGAACATTCCGACAAGAAAATGGACAGACGACAGATCTTAAAACCTGAAGCTGAGCAGAATGAATCGTGTTGCTGTTGTTGCGAGAACCTCTCGACCGAGCGCCACTCTGTGGACTCGTTATGCTGCGCCCTCAACCACGCTGGCGTGGCCTCCACGCACTGCGGTAGGAACCCAGCAGGCTGCGTACGGCGACAAGAGCCCCTCCGATAAGGCCAAAAAGGACAAGCAGAAGAAGGACAAGGATTCGAAGGACAAGGAGGAGAAGCAAAAGAAGAAAGACGACGCTACGACTGCTGGCGACGCCAAGGGCAAGAAGAAGTAATATGCCCCCCCCCCATCGCGTGTAAGAACCGTACCTTGCCTGGAGGTGGAGCATGCTGCAAGGTGTTGTTGCTGTTGTAAATCCATGGGTGGGCACCAGCCACAAACAAGTGTTTCGCCTTTGTAATCCTTTGGGAGGCTCCAGAGCGCCAGTGAGCGAGGTCCTACAATTTAGAGGCAGCTCCAGGCGCCTCACCACAACTGAAAAATGCGTCCAGGTCGGCAGCGTGGACAACAAAGAACCAAGCGGACAGACACATAAAAAGAAGTCGCACAGCTTTGCCCCTGGGCTCTGGTCGTTAACTGCAATAACAAGCTATTTCTTTCTTGTTTCTGCCAATACGCGATGGAGTTAGGATCGTAGTGGGCGAAGCGATTGGTTGGCTGGGTCAATCACAGCAACAATACGCACCAGAGAGAGGTAAAAGAACCCAACAAGAGAAGACCAACAAGCCGAGATGCACCACTGGAGCGTCCTGCTCGCTTCCATCACGATTGTGCTATCAGGTATCGTTTTCTGTTAGGAAGGGAGCAGGTTGATTCCTGTTCCGTCTTGTTTTCGTCCACTGTGGGCACACCTTTTTTTCATTTACCCATACCTGATCCATCGCCTCATTATCCGCCTTTCAGCCGTTAGTGTGCGTGGGAGCACCACCGTGCTGTTCCACGATGACTTCGAGGGCCAGCCCTCGTTTCCCAACAGCCACTGGCAGGTCGGACACTACCTTGCGTGCGTTTTCCTAGTCCCTCCTGAGCTTCTGCGTAAGTCCTGCCTCCACCCCTCCCTCACATCAAGCCACTTCATTTGGCGAGCAGCGAAACGAGGGGCGTCGTGATGCCGGACCCGGACAATCCCGAGAATAAGGTGTTGTCGTTCAATAGCACCACCTACTTCACTGGCGGCGGAGACCTCTTTACGCAGGGCATCTTCACCACGCCCACTGGTACTCTCAGCGTAATAAGATCATAAGAGTGCGGTAGACCTAAAGAGATACTGCGAATGAAATAGGGAGGTTCAAGGTGAGCTTCGACTTCAAGGGCAAGCCCGGCTGCGTGAGCTACATCGGGTGGTACTTCCCTCCGCTACCCGACTCCACCGATCCCGAAGTACCACCGACCCGCTCTTCGCCCCTCTAGAGCACCAACAAAATGATCATGATTGTTTCTTGTCGACATGCCAGCTGATGGTCGGGCGGCATGGCTGGATGGGCGCTTCGACGACCCAGTACTGCGCCCGCCTCCCTGTACGACTCCCTCTCCCCGAGAGCCACATGTCTCATTGTAGGAGCATGGGCTGCGGTGGTTGCCCTTGAGGCGCTGACGCGCAAGTCGATAGGAAGACACGATGGAGAGGAGGCTACAGACCTGCGACCAGTCCATGACGGGACTGCCCAACGGCGAATGGACGCACTACGAGATTGAACCCGCCCTCGCCTGCCTCATCAAGTTTCCGCGCAATGAGACCGGTTAACCCAGCTCTCCCTCCCCTAATCCAGTTGTTGAACCCACACAAATCGGTCCCGTGCTGTGCAGCCATCGCGGAGGGATTTGGCGTGATGGTGGAGGACACCGGCAACACGCCCTTCAGTTGCTTCTTCGACAACATCACCCTCAGCGCCGTCGTTCCCACTTCGTCGTACGGTCTCCCTAGTGCGAGCTCAGTATGCTTGGCCCATTGCGATTGCTAAAATTGCCCACCAGGGCGGCGACCGTGGGTACCGAGTCAATGAAAGTCAACTTCACGCTCGATTCTCCAGCGTTCGTCATGAAACCGGCTCTCGGTGCGTAAGGGGCGATCGTCACACGTGCGCCCATTGGTCTCACCTACTCACTTGACATTATTTAGAGTCAATCACGACTTCGGTCACGGCTGACTTTGTGCGGGTGGTGGAGATGAGCCCCACCGCCAACTCGAGCATCATCGTCAACCGCTACTTCCCGGCTGCCGACTACGATGTCTCCTCTTCAGGCGCCGTACGTATCCTTGGCCAGTCTGGTGTAGAATTGAACCTGTCAACCAATCACCGTGCGATCCTTTCTGTGCGTACACGTGGGCAAAGGTGGCAACTTTCACGAACACGCTGCCGCTGTACGGGGCCAAGAACGCGACGTTCGTGGTGGTCTATAACATGTTCAACGGAGGGGAGCAGGTCGACACGGGCGCGGCGGTCTTCACCGCAGACAAGGACTCGCTCGAATGGGCCATCCAAATCCGCGACTGGCCCTTCGCCGCCTCCAGCAACACGCTCTTGGTCGAGTTCGGGCTGGGCCACTTCTCAGAAGGCAGCAAGGAGGCTGCTGACGTCATCACCGGCACCTATCGGCTCGAGAGTGCGACCCACAGCGCCAAGGAAAAGCTGGACCGCTACGTCCTGCGACTGATCGACGCCGAAGGCCGGGCAGGACCGGGCCTGAAGCTCGTCGTGCCTCTCGTGGCCACACTCGACGGGGCGGCCATCGGGTCCACCGACGTCGTCCGGCCCGTGCTGACCACCGCCAGCGCCTTCGCTAGCTTCGTGGAGGCGGCCAGCTCGGGAGGGGTAGACCAGGACGCGCTGAGGGCCCTGGCGGCAGCCGAGGGCGAGCTCGTGGATCGTTTGGTGTTCGTGTTCCCCAGCTTCAACGCCACTCTCGACTACGATCCCAATCTCGGTCTGCTGCTGAGCGGTACCCACCACTGCCATAGCACGGTGGCTGCGCCCAAGCTTCCCAGTGAGTCCACCCGTGCATTGACCCCAGATTTGCGCGCCGATAGGGGAGGCCAAGGCAGGCGATGGGGGGAGCGACAACACGCTGCTGATCGTGCTCACCACCGTCCTGATCTCGTGCGCGGCGTTGGCCGTGCTGGTCGGGCTCGTGGCCGCCGTGGCGCTGTACTGGAGGCGGGCTTCGGCCGGACCCTCCAACGAGGAGCTCGGCGTTCAACTCGACTCTGGCAACGAGCTCGAGGCCCTTCGCGAAGGAAACGAACTGTGACTCCCCCCCCCTTGCCCTCTTCTCGAGCAGCGATCGCTCCGCTGTGGAGGAGGAAAATGTACTCTATGCAAGCTCACCCCTCCCCCAGCCCCCAGCCACCCCCCTAGCCATTGGCGTCGTTGCATGAGTCGTCGAGCGGGTTGAGGTAGAGCACCACGTCTCGCGCCGATGGCCGCAGCGCCGGGTTGAGATTACAGCACTTGATCGCCAGCTCCACGCCCTTGTTCTCCTTGACCTGCCCCCCCCCCCAACAACGACCGACCATTCGCTGTTAAGAAGGGAAAAGGGGGAGGGGAGGGGAGGGGCGATCTACCGAAGGGAGGTTGGGCGGGAGGATGCCGCGGGAGATGAGCCGCACGTATTCGCCTTCGGAGAGGCTGGCGTAGGGGGCGTCGAGCGTGATGAGCTCCACAATGAACATGCCAAACGACCACACTGCGCATGGGCGTGAGCACACGCACGCAGGCAGGCACGGTAAGCCTCTGGCCAACAGGCACTAGTGCAGTTGGGAGGAGAGGAGGAGGACGCACTGTCGGCCTTCTCCGTGTCGATGGGGCGTCCCTCGGTGTTGTTCAACAGCTCAGGCGCCATGTACTCTGATGCGCGACCCCCCACAAACAGTCGACGAGGGAGTGAGCCTTTGCCAGTTGGCTGGCGACAAACGACCGACGACGCCCGGGTTGGGCGGAGGAGGGGAGTACGTGGGGTGCCGACGCGGGAGAAGGCGTCGGAGCGGTAGGTCGATATGTTGAAGTCGCACAGCTTGACCGACTTGAAGAACTCCCCCTCGTCCCCGTCCACCAAGATATTGGCGCTCTAGAGCGTGTAAAGAGCATCATCAACACACACACACACACCACACACACACACACACACACACACAGAGAGAGAGAGAGAGAGAGGTGAGCCCAAAATGCGGACTCGGGCCAGCGCCGGTACGTGTGGGCGCGCGAATCATGGTTGGTGGCACAGGCCTTACCTTGATGTCGCGGTGGAAGATCTTGTTGCGGTGGAGGTAGTGCAGCCCGCGCGCCACCTCCGAGGCGTAGTAGGCTATCTCCTTGGGCTCGAACGGCCTGTGCACCGGGAAAAGGCAAACGCGAGCGCAGTTTTTATTATTATTATTTCTTTCGTTTTATTTTATTTTATTTTATTTATTTTATTTATTTTATTTTATTTCTTTGCTTTGGTGTTGCGCGTGTGCGTGCGTGCGGTGGTGCGAGGGCGGATGCGTACTTGCACGCCACCTTGCGGCGATAGAGCACGTCCCAAAACGAGCCGAGCCCCATGTACTCGAAGAAGATGCGAAAGTCCGTCGCCGTTTTCTCGTACCTGCGCGGCCACCATCGTAAGCATCATCGCATTTGTGTATTTTGTTTTATTATTATTATTATTCATTTTGTAATTAATTTTGTTGGGACTGGGTACCCGAGGCAGCCGAGGATGTTCTTGTGGTTGAGGTGGGTCTGGATCATGCACTCCCGCACCAGCTCCTTGCCGATGCGATCGTCTGTTCGCTTGTACACCTTGGCCGCACACCTACAACCCATCACACACACACACACACACACACACACACACACACACACACACACACACACACACACACACACACACACACACAAGGGTGAGCAGGCGGACAGGCGCATAAGAGGTGAATGTTGGGGGGGAGGCGAGCGTGAGAGAGAGGGCCCGCACGTGAGAGGGCCGATGGCGCATCGATAGACGGTGGAGAAGCCGCCCTCGCCCAGCTTCTTGTGGAACACGATGGGCTCGCTCTGCAGATCGGGCAGTATCACGTGACGCTCGGCCGACGCCGCCCCCTGCGAGCCTCGCCACATGATCTTCCTGTCACGCCCCTCGGCGCGCAAGCGGCCGGGCACGGCCATGACGTCCACGCCCTGTACTCCGGCGTCGGCGACGTCAGCCAACCGAACAACGCCGACGTGCGTGCGTGTGCGTGTGCGTGTGCGTGTGCGTGTGCGTGTGCGTGTGCGTGTGCGTGTGCGTGTGCGTGTGCGTGCCTTGTATTTGGTGATGTTGGACGACACGGGGACGAGGTTGCAGAGCATGCCCTCCTCGTTCATGGACAGCGTGCACGGGAGCGATGGGTGCAGGTGGTCGCAGAGGTATTTGCTGCCGCGCACGCGATGCCTCGTGAGACGCGCAGGCGGGGAGAGCAGAGAGAGAGAGAGAGCATTGGGGGGGAGTTGTACAAGAGAATGACGCGATGCCGGAGGACGCCGAATTTGATGCTCCCGAGGGGCACGACGTTGGAGTTGAGCTTTTTCTTTACATTTTGTATGTGCGCGGCGTGGATGTCCCGCAGGTCGTCGCTGTACACGCCGCCCAACGCATTGGCGACCTGTTGTCGCATAGCAATAACAACACCAGCAACGCCAACCAACACAAAGTGCCGCGACACCGGGCCCGCACGCGTTAGCCTGCCCAGAGTCTCGGAGCCCGAGAGAGCGGCGGCGGGTGGGGGGGGGCATACCTGGAGGGCGATGACGCGAACTTTGGTTTCGAGCGTGGGGAACTTGGAGAAGAGGAGCTGCGTCAGGCGGAGGATGTTCTGCAGTCGCGCATCGGTGCGCGCGTCGACCTCTATCACCTCCCGCTCTTCCAAATTTACCTGCGCCCCCCCCCCCCATCGACGCGCCAAACGCGACACGCGCGTGCGTCAACAACCGGGAGAGGTGGGGGGGGGAGAGAGAGAGAGAGAGAGGCGACAGGCGTACAGGCATCGTTCGCAGCTGTTCGAGGCTCAGGTCGGCGTGCTTGGCCGGAGCATCGTACCACCCGTCGTGCATCACCTCCTTCTCCTCGAATTCCTGGCACAGCGTGTCCCCCTCGTCTGTAACACAACAACACAACACACGACACACAACAACGAGAAGTCAGCGCGCCAACGAACAAATGGAGGGGAGTGATGAGAAGGACTGCGGAGAGAGAGAGAGAGAGAGAGAGAAGCGGAGATCTAAACGAACGAACCTCGTACGACGACCGACTTGGACTTGTCCTTCTTTTGGCTCTTCCACTTGGGGTCGGTGCCACCGCCCACCTTAGCGCCCCCATTGTCCCACAGGCCTCTGATTGCCCGAACAGTGTGAGCAACAGATCATTGGTGGAGGAGGAGGAGGAGTGCCAACGAATGAACGAATGATGGGGGAGGCGAGGGTACCCGACAGGAATGTTGTAGCCGAGGCCTGGCTCGATAGCCCGCGCAAACGCCGCGCTCTCCTCTCGCGTGCTGAAGATGATCCCCAGTTTGTCCCCGTCCTCTGCCCCAAAAGAAAGAATAAATAAATTGAAAAAGAAATATTTTATTGGAAAGAAATAAAAAAGGCAGGACGAGTAGTCTCAACGAGACGAGAAGAGGGCGCGGTACCGGAGATGATGTAGTAGTAGCGAGACGAGTCCTCCACGCGATACAGCTCCGAGGTGAAGACCGCAAAGAACTCCGAGTGCTCCGGATACACGTAGAGCTCGTTTTCGTTGACCAGGTAGATATCGGCCGACTCGTCGTAGTCGGGCCACGTCCGGGCTCTGCATGGTCGGACCGAGACGCAATGAGCCACCACGCCCACATATAACCCACACTGGCGCGCACACAGCTAACACACACATCACACATGACGTGCCACACAGCATATGGGCGGAGGAGAGTCGTACTGGTGGTAGGTCTGTGGGGGAAGGCTGCGCACGAGCCAAACGAACCACGCCATGGACGACCCTGCCGACTCCTGGTACACGTCGGTCTGCACACGAAGGGAGGCCAAGGCCAAGGCCAAGGGTGAGATTGCGATGGGACCAGAAAGAAAAACCATATTTTAAAAAATAAATAAATGAACAAAGAATTAGAGATTAAAAAAAGCAAGCGGGGCACGCACGCTCTCGGGATTGCCGAATGACTTGTTGAGCATATTTCCCTCCCCGACCCACGGCGCGCCGGAGGGTTCGCGCATGTGGCCCGGCCGATTGATGGGCGAACCTGCACACGTCCATGCGGTCAAGTTATAAATACGAGGCCTCCCGCAAGGCAGAACAGGATTCCGGGGGGAGAGGAGGGGAGCAGAGGCGAACCGTGCGCGTAAGCCACATCGCATCGGTTCTCGAAGTGGTTGTTCCCGTCTGCTGCTCTGCCTGACGGCTCGTGCGGCGGACAGTACTGGACCAAATCACCGGTGAGCCTCACGCCTCACGCCTCACGCCTCACACAACACAACTAGGCAGCACGTACTGCTTGGGAATCGTCGCTGGACTGTTCTTCGATGTAGACGCTCGCAGTGTCGTCCACGGGCGCAGCGATGTTGCTGTTCCTGAGCGGGGCGCACGGTATGGTTGGTCGCCGCATCACGCCGCCGACTCGCGGCAGTCCCTCCTCGTCGGTGCCTAGCGCCGACGCTGCTGTGGGTTCGGTGGAGGTGGGCCGCGACCGAGCGCCGAGGCGGTCCTCGGCCTTCAATTGCTCCGTTTCCATGTATGGCGAATTGTTGTAGCTACTCAACCGCTGATTGGATCCTGGTTTAACGTGAACCGCAATGAGCCACTTGCACAACAACAACAACAACAACAACAACAACAACAACAACAACAACAACAACAACAACAAATAAGCGCACACACGCACCTTCCTCGGGGAAGGAGAAGAGAAGGTCGGTCGGCGTGAAGTTGATCATGTAGGTTGTGAGAAAGAGGATCTCGCTCGTGTGCGACACCAGCGCCTGCAGGCTCGTCTCGCCCTCCGTCCGCATCAGCGTGGGGCCTGTCGTTCAGGAACGAGAAACCATCGGCGGTGAGTCGACCGCCCAGTAGATCTGCCTCCCCCCCCCGCCCAACCGCCCAATGTGGAGCGAAAGAATGTGTGAGGGAGGGGGCACCGAAAAAGGTGGCGAGGCTTTCGGCAACGAGCTGGTTCTTGCTGGAGTGGGATGCCACGTGTCGCAGGAAGGGGAGGAGGCGCTTCAAAAACGCCACGTTGGGCGCGGGCAAGGCGTGCAGCAGCTGGCGGAGAGCCGATTCGTTCACCTGCAGCCCTGCTTCACCTGTTGTCAACGACCAAAAGCACAAACGGAGCGCGACCAATGAGCGAGGGAGTGAGTTTGGAGACAAATGAAATGGGGTCTCGAGATGCATGCGCGCGCGGCGGTCACCTTTCGATACGGTTTCGATGAGGTGAGGGTAGAGGTAGTAGGGAAAGACGGGCTCCTCCAGATCCCGCAAGTACTTGAGAATGAGACCTGCACACACGGGGAGGGACGAGGATCACTCAATTACTGATCAGCAGCCACGATCCACGAGCGCCACGTGCATGGCGTGCGTGCGTGTCATCTCGCGGTGGCGGTGTGGTGGTGATGTGGTGGTGGTGGTGGTGGTGGTGGTGGTGGTGGTGGTGGTGGTGGTGGTGGTGGTGGTGGTGGTGGTGGTGGTGGTGGTGGTGGTGGTGGTGGTGGTGGATGCTGATGGCGACGACGAGCGTGGGTACGCAGTGACGGCTGTGAGAAAGTGCAGAGGAGAGAGAGTACTGGACACGGTGTGCGGATTCTTGATCTTGCTCCATTCGATGTCCTGCTTGGCTTCGATCCGCTTGATCAGCTCCTTCACCTCCTTCTTGGGGCCGGCTTCCTGAAACAGGCCCGTCGTCTCCAGCGCTGCGGCGGTCACAACCACGCAGACACGGAGGTGAGAGACACGCGGCGCGTGGGAGCTCGAAGAGCAGCTTTTGCGGGAGGAGAATGAGCGTACCTCGCTCCTCGAGATAGGCCAGGGCGTGCTCGAAGAAGAGCGGCACGGCGTGCTTGGTGCCCTTCTTGTCGTAGAGGCCCTCCTTCAGCTGGCCGCCGAACACCTTGCCGCCCCGGACGCCGGAGGCCTTCTTGTCCTTAATGTCTTTGAAAGACTCCTTCTCCTTTTCTTTGTCCTTGGCGTCCTTCTCCTTGGCGTCCTTGTCCTTGTCCTTTTCGGTGGACTTGTCCCTCTCCTTCTCCTTCTTCTCCCGCTCCTTCTTCTCCTTCTTCTTGATCTCCTTCTCCTCCTTCTCCTTGTCCTTGTCGCGCTTCTCCTTCTTAATGGACTCCCTTCGCACTCTGCTGCCTCCACCGCCTGTGTCGTCTTGTTGCATCTTAATGGCATTTTCGAATTTAGCATTCAAGAGGTCCTTGAAGTCTTTCGATTTGTCGCCAGTTGTGTCTTT
>JANDJZ010001045.1:0-10671 GCA_027943245.1 Acanthamoeba sp. SK_2022b | reverse complement strand
CTCCCTTCCACTGTCTCTACAAGAACCTCATTCGGCGTCTTGCAGTGAGGCCACTCACCGCGCGTACAAACTATCTGTACAGAAAATTGTATTTAACATTAATTAATTAATTAATTAATTAATTAATTGTTGTAAACACAAGCACGGTCTTTTAAAATCGCCAATCAAAGGAGCCATCGCTCGTAGTCGTCGGTCGGCCAGGTCTGCGGTGACGGTGCCGGCGACTGCAGCGTGCGCATGACCTCCTCCAAGTCCAGGGACGGGGGCTGCTGCGGCAACGGGGGCGTCACGGACTCGCCCGGAGACGACGACGTCGTCTCCACCGGCCACGCCGTTGTCCGTGCCGTCGGGCTGGACGGCGGGTGGCTCTCTGCCGCCTGTGGTTGTTGTTGTGGTTGCGTGGCAGGCTCCTGGGGGGAGAGCTGCTTGATTCGAGCGAGCCTCGTGTACACGCGTGCCTTGGCGCTGGGGTCCCGCATCAGCTCGGCCATGCTCCCCATCTGTGGCATGTACACGCCCTCTTCCAGCACTTCGCGGAGCAACACCAAACCCCAGCTCGCCTGTGTGTGTGTGTGTGTGTGTGTGTGTGTGTGTGTGTGTGTGTGTGTGTGTGTGTGTGTGTGTGTGTGTGTATCTCAACGCGGGCATGCGTGCGTAGGTGGCAAGCGAGAGGTGGCGTACGCGAGAGTCGACCCACAGACATTGCATGAGCGCGTCGATGCGCGTGGGCTCGCGGTTCTTGATTCGCATGACAGGGCGAAAGCGATAGGGCTCGCCCACGCCATGCGGCGGGGCCGGCACGAGCAGCGCCTGGAAGAGGTCGATCTTGGTGTCGACATCTATTGTGCCCAGGCTCGTTATCGACTTGCCCACCAGCTCCTCCTGTGGTTTTGCCACACAAACACACACACACACACACACACACACACACACACACACACACACACACACACACACACACACACACACACACACACACACGAACGCGCCTGACATCAGGACATGCCTGACATTCCGCAACTTGTCAAGCGTGATGGCCACGCACGTGAGTGTAGGAGAGGATCGCAGAGGCGGCCGGCGAGACCAATTCGATGATGGGCGGGACCATGTCCGACGGCAATTCGTGTTCCAGGTAGCGCAGCAACATAAACGGTTGGCTGGCGCGCGTGTCATGTGCGTGTGCCAGCGTGTGCCATGGGTGAGTGTGTGTGTGATGGTCAATGAAGCGATCGCGCGCACAGAACGCGGGCGAGGCAGCGCGGGCTACCTGACGTCGGAGACGATCAAGTGGTTGGGATTGTATGCGCGCAGGAGGGGCAGCGCCGCGTGCAGGAGCGCCGTGCGGTCGAGGGTCGAGCGAAGACCCGGCAGCGCCGCGCCGTGCGCGGTAAATGGCGGCAGCCACGCGTCACCGGCCGCCGAAGCGCTCATGTGGTGCGGCAGCGTCGACGCGCCGGCAACGTTGCACGAGACCACGGAGGAGCTGAATGGCGACTGCTGAGATGATGACGTGGCAACACGTGGCAGCGTCGTTTGCTGGAGGAGGCCCAGCAGGCTCGCGATCTGCGTTGCGCTCTCCTGCTGCGCGTGCATCATGGCCTGCATGGACTGCTCGACGGCCAGCAGCCGCTGCTCCACGCTCTGCATCTGCCGCGCGCTACGCTTGCGCTGCGACCGCAGCTTGGCCACCTTGTCTCGGAGCTGGCCGTTCTCCTCCTTCACCTCGCGGACCTGGTCGATCAGCATGGAGAGCAGCGTCTTTGCCATTCCACCGACCACAGTGTGTTGTCCGTCCACTGCGCTTCGCTACATCAAGTGGTGAGCTACACACTCAATGTGCGCGTGTGTGTTGCGTGCGTGCGTGGGCACCTTCGGTCGCTCGGCAGGTTTGGTTTCATCTTCCTCTGAAGATGATGACGGAGAACCGATGATGATAGGCCGGGGAGGCTGTGTGGATGGTCGCGGCAGAAGCGGCGGTGGCAACGCAACGGACACGCGATGGGTGGCTCCGTGCGGCAACATGATCTGCGGCGATGACGCGTGCTGGCGTGGAGTTGCTGTGGGTTGGGTGGTGGTCGGCTTGGGCGGGCGGCCCCGCTTGCGCGCAGGCGAAGGTCGACAGGTCTCGCCCTGGGCCAACTGCACACAGCGCCCGCAAGGCTGTTTCCTGTGTGCAAAGCGTTAGCCTTCTACAAAGGCCTCGGTGGAGCACCTTGGCATGGATAGATATTTTTTGTTTATTTTTTTGAATAAAAAAAAAAGAAAAAAGGTTGTGGGGGCGAGAGAACCGATCACAGAGGGCGTGCGCCTGGCGGCAAGAACAACACGCTTGTTCTGTCTGCAGTGTTGCGGGCATCATCTCAACTTCCGGCTTCTTTCTGCTGGTTGAAAAGGTGCAAAAAAGGGTAAGCTCTCGCCGAGCTTTTCCAAGTATTACGAATCACCAGGCCCCTCACTACGCTTGCATTACGAAGTGGCAGTTGGTGGCTCTCCTTGTTGAGCAAAGGAAGGTTGGCTGGGCTCACCTTTGGTGGGCGCGATGGTTGAATACTTTGCATTTTGCCTTTTTATTGGGGTTATCGATCGCTACACGCGTGCTTGTAGAGCTTTGCTTACTTGTGACGCTTCTGGTTGGGGTCCTGGTTGCTCACCTGGATGAGGTACCGCACTCGCACCTGCGACGCGTCGTACACGATGTACCTGCAGAAGCGATGGTAGACGGTGGTAAGAAACTACGTAGACAAGAACATACAAGCAAGAGAGAGAAAGAGAGAGGATCGACACGTACTCGTTGTGCTGGAGGCGGTAGTAGTTGTAGTGGTGGTGCTGGTCCTGGGGGTCGACGGGGTAGTTGATGACCTGGCCCACGGGGATGCCCACGCCGTTGGGCAGCACGATGGACTTGCCGAAGTCGGGGCCGCGCTGGCCCACGCCCTTGGTCGAGTGGAAGCCCTCGGGCGCCTTCTCCATGTACTCGGCCTGCTTGATGGCGTTCACGTCGCCCAGGGCCACCTCGCACAGGAGCATGAAGCCGGTCTGCTTCTGGCGCTTGTGGGGCTCGTGGTGGTAGCTGTAGTCGTTGCCCATGCGGCAGTACTGGAAGCTCTTCTGGAACATGTCGGCGAAGTAGATGCCCTTGCCAAAGGCGTAGCCGGAGACGGGCGCCTCGGGCGGGGCGATGCGCAGGCCCTGCGACAGGATGCCCGTGAAGTTGGCCAGAGGCGACCCGTGGAAGAGCAGCTGGTGGTTGTGCAGCTCCTCCCACTTCTTGAACCGCTCCGGCTCGCCCCTGCGCTGCAGGGTGTAGATGTTGGTGATGTACTTGCCGTGGAGGCTGCTCTGCTCCGTGTTGCGGATGTACTTCATCAGCGTCTTGTACTCGTCCGTCTCCCTGCGTAGTGTAGTGCACATGCCACGTTAACACACATTAATATAAATACAAAATATCTATAAGTACAAATAAAATAAATATAATAATGAAAAATATTATTATTATTATTATTTAATTTGAAAAATGATTATTTGTTGAGTTGCGTACTTGGCGATGTCGTGGAGGCGGATGTTCATGGCCGAGTAGCAGTAGTCGAGCGGGTTGATCTCCTTGGCGCGGTAGTGCGCGCCCAGCAGGATCTTGGACGCCGTCTGGATCTCTGCCAGGTTGCCCAGCATCATGAACTGTGGGTTCACCCACGCCACGCAACAACAAACGTGAGTCCACCACCACCACTACCATGACGTGGGCCAACAATCGATGCGAACCTTCTGGTTGAGCAGCTCCTCGTTGTCGAGGGGCGGGATGGACTCGACGGTGTAATTGGCGTGGGGGATGAGCTCGTAGAAGCGGTTGCTCAGCTCGGCGATCTGCTCGTAGAGCTCGCGGGCCTCGTCGAGCGTGAGCTCCTTCTTCTTCTCCTTGCCCTCGCCATCCGCGGCGGCGGTCTTCTTCTTCTTCTTGGGCCGCTCCTCGTCCTCGTCCGAGCCGCCCTCCTCCTCGTCCTCCTCGTCCTCGTCCTCTTCGTCCTCCTCCGCTTCACCGCTCGGCGTGTTCTCCTGCGCAAAACAAAAAATCAATATAATAAGAATATAAATCAATAAACTTAATATATAATTAAATAATTAAATAATTGAAAAACAGCACACGAGCCTCCAAGCGTACCGCGGGCGGGTGGATCTTGTGGATGATCTTGCGGATGTCGGCGATGAGCTGCTTGCCGCCCTCGATGTCCTCCTTGGTCAGCCTGCCCAGCGGCATGGCCTCCGTATCGATACCCTCTGCGCGCGTGGCCCCACGTTGTGACACGACACTCACGTGAGTGATGGGGAGACTGGGGCAGTGATTGGTGGTGTTGGAGGAGGAAAGGGCCAGTACCAGCCTTCATGGCCTGGGTGAGCATGGTGGAGTCGGTGAGGGCCTTGATGGCGTGCTGGAGCGGGACGGGCAGCTTGGACGCGGGGTACTTGGCGTTGGCCGCGGTCGCCTTCTTGGCCGTCGCGGCCTTGTCGGCGGCGTGGGGGTCGTCCTCGATCTCGATGTCGAAGGGCTTGAGGAGGTGGGCGATGCTCTGCTCGCGCTCGGTGTCGGGCTTGACGAGGTGGTACTTCTTGGGCTTCTTGTCGAACGTCGCGCGGTCCTCCCACGCGTTGCCGGTCTTGGAGCGGAAGATCTTGCGGAACTCCTCGCACGCGGCGTCGGCCGAGGGGAAGGGCGTGCGCTGGTACTGGCCGGTGTCGCCGATGCGGCCCCACTTGTTCCACAGGATGTAGAGGTCCTTGACCTTGTTGTGGATGACCTGCATGCGGTAGAAGTTGTTGATGCCGTAGAGGCCGCGCTGGACGTCGACCTTGGTGAGGGTCACGTCGTAGATCTCGTCCTCGCTCACCTTGTGGACCTCGGAGGTCTCCCACAAGTCGAACTCGCGGTCGACCGGGTGAGTCTCCCGCTTGGCCAACTCCTCCTCGGCCTTCTTCTTCTCCTCGTCCGTCGGCGGCGGCGGGTTCTTGAGCAGCTCCGCCGCGTCGTGCTCCCAGTCCACCTTTTTTGTCGACACAACGCATTTACGTCGACAGTTAAAAAAGGGCGGGAAGGGTGGACAACAGAGAGTAGAGCTCGAGTAGCGGAGGGTAAGTGGGTGGTGGTGACGTTGATCGAGGGTGGGAGGAGCGTACGGGTGGAATGCCAAAGTCGTTGACCCACTTGTCTACCTCGAGGAAGGATGCCTGGCGCGAGAGCTGGGCCTCCTTCTTGTCCATCTTGGCGCCCAGCTTCTGGAGGGCCTTGGCCATCACGCCGTCGCGCTGCTGCATGGCGTAGTAGAGCGGCGTGTGGCCCTGCTTGTCCTTGATGTCGAAGTCGGCGCCGCTCTTGACCAGCAGCGTCAGCAGACGCGCGTTCTCGTAGGAGCCAAAGTCGAGCGGGTTGACCACGTAGTGCAGGGCCGTCTTGCCGTCGTCGTCCTGCACGTTGGGGTTGAGCTTGGTCCGGTTGACCGGCGCCACCACCTTCTCCCCCGCGTCCTTCTTGCCCTTGCCCTTGCCCTTGGCGGCGGGCTGGGTAGCCACCGGGGCGATCGGCTGGCCAAAGCCCGGCATGCCAAACTGCTGGGCACCGAAGCCGAATCCCATGGGATTCATCTGCGGGGTTGGCGCGGCTGTGTGTTGTGTGTGTGTGTGTGTGTGTGTGTGTGTGTGTGTGTGTGTGTGTGTGTGTGTGTGTGTGTGTGTTGTGTTTTGTGTGTTGTGTGTTGTGTGTTGTGTGTTGTGTGTGTTGTGAGGCCACAGTGTTGGCGCTTGGTTGGAAGCGAAGCAGTGGGAGGTTACCGGGAGCGGCGGCCTTGGTGGGCTCCTGGCCGGTGAAGAGGTGCTGGACCATGTCGACGTTGTTGTCGCACACGGCGTACATGAGGGCCGTCTTGCCGAGGCTGTCCTGCGCGTTGACGTTGGTGGCCTTGTTGGCCAGGAGCGCGGTGACGAACTGGGGAATGCCGTCCTTGGCGGCGTGGATGATGAGACGCGTCTTCTCGGCGACCTTGGCGAGCGCCGCCTGCGCCGCCTTGACCTCATCCTCACTG
This sequence comes from Acanthamoeba sp. SK_2022b, assembly GCA_027943245.1. Classification (NCBI taxonomy): domain Eukaryota; phylum Discosea; order Longamoebia; family Acanthamoebidae; genus Acanthamoeba; species Acanthamoeba sp. SK_2022b. Next base: position 4,603 of record JANDJZ010001045.1, on the reverse strand, counting down.
CTCTTCTTGTTGGCCTTGACTTCCTCGAGGTGCTGTCGACAACAGAAAATACAAATATTAATATAAGGATAAATGTATATGCGTTATGAAGTGGTGGGAGGTTGGCCGTCCTTACCTTCTTGGCGGCCTTGTACTCGGGGTTGGGGTAGAGGATGTTGGGGTCGGCCTTCTTGTTGCCGAAGCCGGCCATCAACGTGCCCGCGACGCGGAGGTTCTGGTGGCTAACGGCTCCTTGCGTGGCGTACACCAAGGGGCTGCAGAAGAGAGAGCCATCAGGAAAATATTTCTTTACACATATATAAATAAAAATGCGTACGAAATAATTGTCTAAAAATAAAAATAAAAACTAAAAATAAAAATAAATGTAGAGGCAAGTAGTGGGTACCTCTTGCCCTTCTTGTCGATGACGTTGGGGTCGGCCACACCGTGGGACTTGCCCGAGCGGGTGACAAAGAAGACGACGAGCTCGTAGTAGGCGTGCATGGCGGCGTAGTGAAGCGGGAGGCGGCCGTGCTTGTCGAGCGCGACGGTGCTGACGTTGCGCGCGAGGAGCTTCTCGGCCAGGGTCTGGGCCCACTTGACGTCGAGGTTGCCGCTGTAGTTGGCCAGGTGGTGGAAGAGCGTGCGGCCTTCGGCGTCGACGCCCTGCACGACCTGGTCGTCCTTGGTCTTGGAGAGGAGGGTGACGACGAGCTGGAACTTGCCCGTGGTGATGGCGTCGATGAGGGCGGTGAGCTTGTCGAGGCCGGCGTCGAGCATCATGTAGGAGACGCCCTGCCAGCCGTTGACCACGGCCACGTAGAACATGGAGCGCGCGTAGCGGCCGGTCTCGACCTCGACCTTGTCCTTGTCGTCGGCGCTGCCCTCGCGGCGGCGCCACTCGCGCGTGACAAAGTGGATCGGGTGGCGCACGTCGGCGTTCTTCTGGAGCAGCATGATGGCGTAGTCGCCGTGGCCGCTCTTGATGGCCACGCACAGGGGCGTGTTGCCGTCGCGGTCCTCGCGCTCGAGGTCGGCCTTGCGGTTGAGCAGCAGCAGCGAGCACGTCGTGGCCCCGCGCTGCGCGGCGTAGTGCAGCGGCGTGCAGCCGTGGTTGTCGGCCGGGTCGATCTCGAGCTCCTTGATGGCGCACAGCGACGAGATGGTCTCGATCGGGTCGATGGCGCTCGTCTGGCCCGCCACGTCGTGCCCGATCTTGACGAAGGCGTAGTGCATGGGCACGCGCCCGTGCTTGTCGCGCTGGTTGACCTCGGCCCCGTGGCCCAGCAGGTAGTCCTCCATCTCGAACGACGCGTCGGCGCCCGAGTCGGCCGCGTTGACCGCGTAGTGCAGCCCGTTGCGCCCGTTGTCGTCCACCGCGTTGACGTCGGCCCCGCCCTCCACCAGCGCCTGCACGAGCTCCATGTGCTTGCGCTGCAGCGCGTAGTGCAGCGGCGTGCGCTCGTTCTTGTCCCGCACGTTCACCTCGGCCTTGCGGTTCAGCAGCGCCTTGGCGAACGCCAGCGACGTGTGCGCCACGGCCTGGTGCAGCGGCGCCGCGCCGAACCTGTTGGCCACGTTGACGTTCGTCGCCGGCTTGGCCAGCAGGATGTTCACCATCTCCGTGCGCGAGCCCGTGATGGCGAGGAGCAGCGGCGTGTCCTTGCCGTCAAAGTCCTGCGCGTTGACGTCGAGCCCGTACTTGCTGATGAGCAGCTCGACCAGCGCCGTGTCCTTCTGCCCCATCAGGAAGTGGAGCGCCGTGCGCTGCCCCACCCCGGCGCTGTAGGGCGGCACTCGCTGCTTGCCGTCGCTGCCGGTCGTCGCCTGCTGCTTCCTCCTGGCCGGGGCCTTCTTCGCCTTCTTCGAGTAGTAGCTTCCGTCGTCGCTATCCTCATCTTCATCATCATCATCATCCTCCTCCTCCTCATTTTCATCCTCGTCCTCCTCCTCTTCATCTTCCTCCTCCTCCTCCTCTTCATCATCATCGTCGTAGGCCTTCTTCTTCTTCTTGTGCTTCGCGGGCGGGTCCTGGTCCATGGGGTCCTCGGCCTCGTCGGCCAATGCTTCGTCGGCCTCGGCCAGCAGGCTCTTCTCGGTCTGGCCGCCCGAGCCGCTGGCGGCGGCAGCGGCGGCCTTGTCCTTCCTCCGCTTCTCGACCCAGTCCTTCCACTGCTTGGTCTTCTGCACGGCCACCTTGGGGTCCACGCCGCCGAGCTCGATGAAGCGCTCCAGGAACGCGCGGAACTTCTCGCGGGCCACCTGCTCCAGGTGCAGCCTCTCCTGCGGCGTCAGGTTGGCGTCTGCGTCGTGTGTTGAGTGTTGTGTCAATCATGAGACAACGAAAAAAATTGAACAAAAATTATTCTGAAAATATAAAAATAAATGTTGTGCGAGGAAGACGCACCGTTGTTGCCGTGGTGGTGCGATTGGCCAAAGTGGTGCTGGTTGAAGCCGAAGGCACGTTTCGGGGGCACACGTGTGTGCACCTTGCGAGCTGTTTGCTTCGTGCGGGCACCTGACCGCACCAACGTGGTGAGCAAGGCAAGGCCGGCAATTAAATATAAAAGAGGAAAAAAATGAATAAATGCGCACCAGATAAACAAATAAAATAAAATAAAATAAATAATTGTGCGGTCAATCGAAGCGAGAGGGCCCGCGTACCGCCGCGCAGGTGGGTGAGGTTGGAGGGCACCCACGACGCGTAGTGCTGGATGAAGCGGAGGAACGGGGTGAAGCCCTCGTGGTCGACCTCGTTGGCCATCACCTTGAACTGCTCGGGCGAAGACTCGGCGACGAGCTCGAGCAGGTAGGTCACGTCGGTCTTCATCAGGTGCGGGGTCAGTTGGTGCAGGATGTTCTGGCCCGATTCCTGGTCAAAGGCCGAGGTGGCCTGGGCGCCGTGTTGGAGCAGGAGGGCGATGAGCTCCTCGTTGTAGTGCTGCATGGCGAACAGGAACGGCGTCTCCTTGTTCTGTTACATCATCATCATCATCACCATCACCATCGTCATCATTCATTCATGTGAGCCGACAAAGGAGTGAGCCAAGCCAAAGAGGAGGAGGCGAAGGCAAGGATGCCGCACCGTGCTGACAACGTTGACGTCGGCGCCGCGCTCGATGAGGACCTTGGCGATCTCCACGCTCCAGTTCTTCTTCTTGGGCTTCTGCTTCTCGCCGGCGTCGGTCGACGCGTCGGTCGCCTGCTCCTTGCCCTTGCCCTTGCTGGCCTGCTTTCTGCTCTTACGAGCCGGGGCCTCCTCCTCCTCTTCCTCCTCTTCCGCCTCCTCCTCGTCCATCGCGTCTTCGTTTTCCTCGTCTTCATTTTCCTCGTCTTCGTTCTCTTCGTCTTCGTCTTCGTCTTCGTTCTCTTCGTCGTCGTTGTCATCGTTGTTGTTGTTGTCGTTGATGGCCTTGCGCGGGTCGTAGTTCTTGGCGAGGTGGTGCAGCGGCGTGTAGCCCTGGGCGTCGGCGGTGGTGACGTCGGCGTCCTTCTTCTCGAGCAGGTAGTTGAGCTGCTTGAGCGTGGCGTCGGTGACGACCTCCATCATCTGGGCCACGAGGGTCTTGCCGTCGTCGTCGCGGATGTTGACGTCGACGCTGTCCTGCTCGAGCAGGAAGTCGGCGATGGCCATGTGGCCCTTCTGCATGGCGACGCCCAGCGGCGTGGTCTTCCAGTCGTTGGCCGCGTTGGGATCGGCGCCGCGCGAGACCAGCAGCTTGAGGCACTCCAGCCAGCCAAAGGCCGCCGCGTAGTGCACCGCCGTGTTGTTCGACGAATCCGCGCACGACGGGTCCGCACTCTGCAAAGCGATTATTATTAACGTTAATAATAATAATTTATTTTATATAAATGTTAAATAAAATAAAATAACCCTTTAGCATTTTTTAACATTACGCTATAAATAAATAAATAAAAATGGTACCATGCGGAGGAGGTAGCCGAGGACGATGAGCTGGCCGGTGCGGGCGGCGTGGATGACGGCCGACCGCTTGAGCTTGTCGGCGGCCTCGATGTTGCACTGTCCCTCCTCGACCAGCACCTTGACGACGTCGAGGTTGCCGCGGGCGGTGGCGTGGTGGAGCGCCGTCATCTTGGTCACGTCGGGCGCCTCGATGTTGGCCCCGCGCTCGACGAGCAGCTTCACGGCCTCGGCCTGGTTGTTGAGCGCGGCAAAGTGGAGCGCCGTCTGCTGCGTGCCCCTGGCCTTGGAGTCGATGTAGGCCAAGGCCTTGGCCTTGGGCTTCCTGCGCGGCGCCTCCTCCTCCTCTTCCTCCTCGTCCTCGCCGGCGTCGCTGCCCTTCTCGCCCTGCTCCTCCTTCTCCCTCTCCTCCCTCTTCTTCTCCTCCCAGTCGAGCAGCAGCTTGATGTTGTCCAGGCGGCCCCACTGCGCGGCGATCATCAGCGGCGTCGTGCCGTGCATGTCCACCTCCGTATGGCTGATGCCGCGCTCCAACAGGAACTGCGTCGTGTTACACGACAGCGCATGGTGAGTGACCTCTTTCTCCTCACGCGCGCGTGCAACACACACACACACACAACACCACACACACACACACACACACACACACACACACACACACACACACACACACACACACACACACACACACACACACATGGC
>JANDJZ010001043.1:0-14009 GCA_027943245.1 Acanthamoeba sp. SK_2022b | reverse complement strand
GCGCGGCCTCGGCGACCGGGGGCTTGCGGCCCGGCTCGCGCAGGCCGCGGACGAGCTGCACCATCGCGCCGAGCGCGATGAGGACCGCGGGCCCGCCGACGGCGAACATCCGCACCTCGCGGTCGGCCAGGGCGATGAGGGCGTAGCCCACGTACGGGACGGCGTGCTCGACGACCGGCTGGGTGGAGTCGGTGAGGCTGAACGTCCAGGGGTCCGGGTCGGGGTTGGCGTCACCCTTGGTGACGAACTGCCGGACGCCGTCCTCGGTCGTGGACACCGAGGAGATGCGGTGGGTGACGAGCGTGGTGACGCCCGAGTCCGCGGGGGGCTGGTAGGTGATCACGTCGCCGACCTCGAGGTCGTCGACCGGGACCTCCTGCTCCAGGACGAGGGACCCCTTCTCGAAGGTCCCCGACATGGACCCACCCGTGATCACGTACCGGTCGTAGCCGAGGGCCCACGGAACCACGTAGGCGACGCCGGCCAGGGTGACGACCAGGAGCACCAGGTCCACCAGCGCTCGTCCGAGACGGACGGCGACGCGACGGCGGGGGACGTCGTGGGTGACGGTGCTCATGGCTGCTCCTGGGATCACGGGTGGGGGTCTGGGGTGTCGGGACTACTGGTTGGTGGTCTCGGCGTCGAGCTGCGTCGAGGCCCACTGGTAGGAGGCCGACGCGGTCTTGCCCTGCTGGGTGTTGTCGGCGTCCTGGGCGAGCTTCACGGTGAAGGCGTACTGGTTCGCCGCGCCGGCCGCGACCGTGCCGAGGTCCTGCTTCTCGTTGTCGACCAGGGCGCCGAAGGTGCCGTCGAAGACGACCTTGTTGGTCGTGACGTTCTTGATGGTCAGCGTGAGGTTCGAGCCGGTGAAGCCGTTGGTGGACGCGGTCTCGGCGAGCGTGAACTTGGCCGGCAGCGAGCCCGTGTTGGTGATCGTCAGGCCGCCGTTGAGGGTGTCCCCGGGCTTGAGGTTGCTCAGGTTGAAGATCGCGGAGTCGGCCTTGGTGTTGGCCTGCGACAGCGTCCCGGACGTGACGGCGCTGATCGTGTTGTTGGTCTGCGACGTGAAGGTCGCGCCCGAGCCGACGGCGACGGCGCCGGCGACGGCGACGGTGGCGAGCGGGGCGAGGAGCTTGGCGCTGAGTGCCATGAGGGGTTCCTTTGCGGTGGTTTCCGTGGGTCCTGCGTGGTGTCTCCGACGCTATGCAGACGCGATCCACGCGTTCTCCACACGAGCTCCCCATCCCATCCACGGTTCCCCGACGCTCGTCCGTGGACGTCTGGGAGAGTGCCGCCATGACCGTCCCGAGCCCTGCGGCCGACGCCCGCGTCCTGGCCGTGCACCGCTACCCGGTGAAGTCGACGTCCGGCGAGGCCCTGCCCGCCGCCGTCGTGGACGCGCGCGGGCTCGTCGGCGACCGGACGTGGGCGGTGCGCGACGCCGACGGCAGGCTCGGCAGCGGCAAGTCGACGCGGCGGTTCCGGCGGATGCCCGGGCTGCTCGACCTCGCGGCCCGGCTGGGCGACGACGGCGTGCCGGTGCTGGCGCTGCCCGACGGCCGTCACCTCCGCGCGGACGACCCGGCCGTGCACGACGTCGTGTCCGCGCACGTCGGACGTCCGGTCACGCTCGCCCCCGAGAACGACGTCTCGCACTTCGACGACGGCCCGGTGCACCTGCTGACGACGGCCACGCTCCGCGCCCTCGAGGCCGCGCACGGCGAGCCGCTGGACCCGCGCCGCTTCCGCCCCAACCTCGTGCTCGCGACCGACGCCGAGGGATACGTCGAGGACGACTGGACCGGTCGCGAGGTGGCGCTCGGCGACGCGGTCGTCCTGCGGGTCACGGCCCTCATGCCGCGCTGCGTCATGGTGAACCTGGCCCAGTGCGACGGCGTCCGGGCGGACGGCGGCGTGCTGCAGGCGGCCACGGACGCGCACGGCGGCTCCGTCGGGGTGGTGGCCGAGGTGGTGCGTCCCGGCCGGGTGGCGGTCGGCGACCCGGTGCGGGTGCGCGGCTAGGCGGGCAGGTCGAACCAGACGGTCAGACCGACGCCCGTCTCCGGCGTCTCGAGCCCCATCTCTCCCCCGTGGGCCCGGACCAGGCGCAGGGCGGTGGTCAGCCCGATGCCGTGCCCCTCGACGTCGGTGGCGCCGCGCTCGTAGAGGTCGAACAGCCTCTCCCGCCGCTCCGGCGGCACGCCCACCCCATCGTCGGTGACGCCCACGCGCCAGGCGTCGTCGCGCCGCTCGGCCGCCACCCGCACCGTCGGCGGGACGCCCGGCCGGGCGAACTTCAGCCCGTTCGACAGCAGGTTGAGCGCCACGGCGTAGAGCATCCCGCCGTCGCCGCGCACGACCGGCAGGTCGTCGAGCACGACGGTGCCGCCCACTCGTTGCCGCTGGGCCTCGACGTCGGTGCGGGCGGCCGCGAAGACGTCCGCGAGCGACACCTCCCCCGCGGTGAACCGCCCGCCCCGGCGGGCCAGGCGCAGCACGTCGCTGATCATCGCGTCCATGCGGGCGGTCGCGCCGAGGATGCCGTCGACGACCGCGCGGCTGTCGGGGTCGGCGGCCACGACCGGCTCGGTGGCGAGCAGCTCGGCGTTGGTCTGGATGGCCGTCAGCGGGTTGCGCAGGTCGTGGCTGACCTGCCCGGCGAACAGGGCCAGGTGCTCGTTGGAGCGGCGCAGCTCGTCACGCGTGCGGGTCAGGTCGGCCAGGGACTGCTCGAGCAGGCGGGTGCGCAGGCGCAGCTCGAGCATCTCCATCACCTGGCCGGCGAGCGTGCGCAGCGCCTGGACCTGCTGCTCGTCCAGCTCGCGCGGCGCGGTGTCGAAGACGCACATCCGGCCGATCGTCACCCCGTCGGGCGTCGTGATCGGGGCCGAGGCGTAGAAGCGGACGGCGTCGATCTCGCCGGTGACGAACGGGTTGTCGGCGAACCGCGGGTCCTGGCTGGCGTCCGCGACCACCACGGGGCGCGCCACCTCCTGCACCGCGGCGCACATCGAGTCCTCGCGCCGACAGATGCTCGGGGAGACCCCCGACGTGACCACCTGGTGCTGCTCGGTGCTGGTGAGGATGTTGACCGCGGCGTAGGGCACTCCGCACACCCGCGTGACCAGGTCGACGAGGGCCTGCAGCCCGGCGGGGACGGAGTCGTCCAGGGCGTCGTAGCGCTCGATCTCGGCGTCCACGACCTCAGCCGTGGTCCTCGCGTCCGGCACCGCCACCTCGTCCCCCGGGACGCCCCCTGCGTCCGCTCGCTCCCGATGGTAGGGGTGGCGGGTCCTGGGCGGCACCCGGTGACGTCCGCGTGCGGGACCGGCCTACCCGGGCCACGCTGGGACCTCGCCAACGAAGGGGACCCGATGTTCTTGTTCTTCAGCAACCGCCTGGGCTGCCTGGGGTCGGTGCTGGTCTCGCTCGTCGTGACCGCGCTGCTGATCCTGCTGCTCACCGCCCTCTGAGGCCGCGCCCCGCACGTCCGCCCCGCGCGGCCGCTCCGGGGAGCGCGTCGCTGGCGACGGCGCCCGGCCTGAGGCACGATCTCCCCGGCAGCACGACGTGGGGAGGGGACGGCACGTGCCACGAGCGGACCTGATCGGCGACGAGGCTCGTGCCCTGCTCGAGCCGCCCGGTCGCGACGACACGACGCCTCGGGCGGTCGCCGCGCTGGAGCGCGAGGTCAACGCCCCGGTCCGGCTCCTCGCCGGCACCGGCGCCGTGGTGCTGGCCGTGGTCGGCGCGCTCGTGGTCGAGGTCGGCGTGGGCCTGCTTGACGGGTTCGCCGGCGCGGCCGTGGTCGCCTTCGCGGTCGCCGCCGGGGCCCTCGCGGCCGCCGCCCTGCTCGGGCGCGCTGTCGCCCGCGCGGGCCGGCGGGTCAGCGACGCCTACGTGGACCGGGCGAGCCGCTCCTGCTCGTCCGCGCCGGGCGGCATGGTCGCCGGGCTGTTCAGCGGACGCATGATCGTGCGGTCCGCGCTGAGCGCCGTGGCGGTGATCGGCCTGCTCATGAGCGCGAGCGGCGTCTACTACGTGCTGGTCGTGCAGGACGACTCCGTGCTGCTGGCGTTCGTCGTCGTCATGACCGTCACGTGGGCGGCCACGGCGTGGTGCCTGCTGCGCACCGAGCTCGCGGTCAGCCGGTCGCTGGGGCTCCGCACCCAGGCATGGGGCGAGGAGCGCCGGACCGACCGCTGACCGGGCCCCGTACCCGCGCCCCCGGCGTTCCGCGTTCTGTCACAATCGAGCCGAGGCGTGGCCGGACTTCCGGGACGTCTCGGGCCTCTAGCTCAACTGGCAGAGCAGCGGACTTTTAATCCGCGGGTTGTGGGTTCGAGTCCCACGGGGCCTACCGCGTGCTTGAGTTTCCAGGGAGTTTCGCCAAAAGACGATGGCGAAGCCTGCGCCATCCCCCGCAAATCCCCCGGTTTCAAACCGGAAGATCGTCCAAGACCCGGGCGGCACCATCGGCCGCACCGCGGCGGTTCGAGTAGTGATCCATCGTGACGCTGGGGCGGCTGTGCCTCAACTGGTTCGCTGCGGAGACCGGATCGAGACCAGTCAGAATCAGGTGGCTCACGGTCTTGCGGAACGTGTGGCTCGATGCCCACGGGTACCCAGCGTCGTCGAGAAACCTTCGAAAAGCACGAGTCACGTTGCGCAAATCCCTCACCTTGGTGGGATGCCGCGTGCCGGGAGATGAGAACACGAGGCCCTCGGCGACCAGACCGTCGCGCTCGAACCGATCCCGCCGAGCACGCAGGCGCTCGCTGAGCCAAACAGGCAAGACGGCTGAGCCGACCGAGGCAGCCGTCTTGGTGCCGTTGATGTGAACCACAGCGGGCACGGCAGGATCGTCGATCTCGAGGTCCTCCCAACGAAGCGCCAAGGCTTCGCTGATGCGCGGCCCAACGCCCGAGAGGAAGTACGCGAGGTCGGCAATGTCATGACGGCCACCGGGCTCGTGCTCGTGCTCGTCCACCTTGTTGAGCACGTCGATCAGCTCGTCACGCGTGAAGGCGCGTTTGATGTCGCGCGCGCTCGTACCGCTAGACGTGCCTCGGGGCAAACGCGCATCCCTGATCCTGTTACCGGGGAGCACGTCATCACGAACTGCCATGTCGACGATGCCGCGAAGGACGGTCCGCGCCATGCGAGCTGAAGCCACGCCGCGCTCGGCCGCGACCCCTTCGAGGAACCGCTCAACAACCGACACCCGGTTGACCTCCCTCAGCGTGAGGTTCGCAACCTGGCTGTCGCGGATGCAACGGTTGAAGACGCCCTTGTACTGGGTGCGCGTGTTCTCAGAATGAGTGCTCGACGGTCGGTTGATGGCATCGAGCCATACACCTCCCGCGGCGACGACGAGCATGTCGGCGCGGATCTGTCCGGATGATCCCCCGTCGCGCTCGTGGCGCTCAGCGAGTGCAACCTTCAGCAGGGTCTCTGCCTTGCCCTTCGTCGGGGCGTGCTTTTCGACATCCCGCAACTCGCCGTCAGGGTCGCGGACCTTCGTTCGGGCGCGGTAGCGCTCTGGTCGCTTGCCAGTCGGGCAGGTCACCCACCGACCTGAGGCCTCTCGCACCTGACCAGTCACAGAGATCTTGCCGTATGCACCGATCGGAGTCCTAGGTCGCGCCATATCGCGCACTGTACCGGGTATCCGGGGGATGGTTGCGGGTAACACGACCTTTTATGACGCGGTCCGATTCCTACGTTCGGATCGTCGATGAACCGCCGTTACGGGCGACCACAGTCGATGGCTCAACACCCGGCGCTCGGCCCCGAGCGTCCGCCCATCACCAGCGCGCGGCCGCCAGCCCACGGCGCAGGAAGACCCTCAAGGAACATCCCATGGTTAACAGTTTCCTCACGCCTCCCGATCTCGCGGCTCGATGGAGTTGCTCCACTGGCTGGCTGGCCAATCAGCGGTGCAACGGCGAAGGTCCCAACTACGTGAAGGTTGGCTCCAAGGTCCTTTATCCGCTCGACGCTGTCACCGCATACGAGAGCGCCCGCACCGTCCGGCTGGCATTCGCATGATCAGCACTCAGGACCGCGGTGGGCCTACTACGTCCGTGATTCCTCGTGTCGCCGAAGCCTGGGCTGTCGCCGACCAGAAGGCTCGCAGCAAGGACGGCCCCCCTCCTCCGCCCACCACGTCCAAGGAACGAAGGGTCGTTTTCTTGGGAACCGGCAACTACCGGAGCGGAAAGCCGCGCGAGGAGTCCTGGATCGCCCTCAGCCAGCCGGCCATGCTCTTTTTGGGCACTGATCTAGCCATCGGGCGCCAGCTCCCTGAACGCCTGCTGAGCATCGTCCTTGGGCGAATGGACCAAGACGGTCACGCGCCATTCGGACCGGGGGAACTCGGCGAGTTGCTTCCGGTCCTCGATCGGAGCACAGGGGAACTGCGGAACCCTGACCGCTCGTCTCTATCGAGAGCTATCGCAAAATGGAGCGATCGCGGGGTGTTCCTCGATGGTGCATCCGCTCGATGCATCTACGTCTCTCACGCCTTCGCTCAAAGAGGCACTGGGAAGCGAAACGGCTGCTCGACCTGCCGTTCCCCGGGCAAGCGTTCGGTGTGACGCTGGTGCGTCTCTCGCACCACTTTGAGGCGCGCCACGCAACGTCCCTTCCCAGCATCCCGGGCATATCTAGATCCTGTTCTTAGAACTCTCAATAGGAAAGAAATCTGCTGAACGGCGGCTAATCGAGATCTGACTTACCGACGCGGGCCGCCAGGCCCGCCCAAGACCAACCCAACGGAGAAAGGACAGACAGGCCAAGGACCAGACCGGGCCGCAGGCCCGGCACAAGCCAGGTCCCTCAAGACCAAAGACCTTCAGCTCAACCAACGACCCGACGCGGGCCGCCAGGCCCGCCCAAGACCAACCCAACGGAGAAAGGACAGACAGGCCAAGGACCAGACCGGGCCGCAGGCCCGGCACAAGCCAGGTCCCTCAAGACCAAAGACCTTCAGCTCAACCAACGACCCGACGCGGGCCGCCAGGCCCGCCCAAGACCAACCCAACGGAGAAAGGACAGACAGGCCAAGGACCAGACCGGGCCGCAGGCCCGGCACAAGCCAGGTCCCTCAAGACCAAAGACCTTCAGCTCAACCAACGACCCGACGCGGGCCGCCAGGCCCGCCCAAGACCAACCCAACGGAGAAAGGACAGACAGGCCAAGGACCAGACCGGGCCGCAGGCCCGGCACAAGCCAAGACCGCCAAGACCAAAGACCTTCAGGGGGAGGGGGTATGCCCCCTCCATACATCTTGAGCGCCTCGGCTGGTCATAGCAGGAGGATTTCCGCCACGGTTACAGCGTCGATTTCACCTACCAACTCATGACGAACTATTCGACGCCTTGCTTCTGCGCCGCGATACCGCCCGGCCGACAGCGACAAAATACTTCGCTCTGAACTCAGCACTCTTGAAAACAGCGTCTCGCGACATTTCCGGATGCTCGGTGCCAAACCTAGAAGCCGTCCTCTTGACGATTCGAAGAGCCTCGGCGAGATCAGCCTCCACCGGCGTGGCAGGCAAGGCCTTGTGCGCCTTATCGAAGTGCAACTTCTTGAAGGTCGATGTCTTCAGCGAAAGCATCACGTAGCCCGTGAGAACGTAGAACCTGGTATTCGCCCTCTCATCGAGGATTGCCTGAGCGGCTGGAGTCTTCAGATAGTCATTGACGTGTTCATGAACCCTGAGCGCGCTGGTGTATGCGTCCGGCGAAAGATCGGCGGGAAACACAGCGTCCCATCCGGTCGCGCGATCCAATAGCGAAGAGGGCCGGGCTCGAGCCTGATCTGGTTGTCCGAGCAGAAGTGAAATCATCACCTGCGCGAGCAGACTCATCGAGACCCGCTTCTCAGCAGGAACGCCTTGGTTCTTGTAGCGGTTCTTTCGCCGCTCGTAATAGAACCCGGAGACCTTGAGATACTGCTCCAACTTCTTCTGGTTCTCATCCGTGGCGCGCAAAGCTGCACTAGGCACGGGGGTCTGTCGGTTGGTTCCCTCGATGATCCTGTCACGGACGCTCTCGTCTGTGGACTCAATGATCCGCACGACGATTCCCTCTGTCCGTCGAGACCCGTCCAAGGTGCCGTCCGCTTCGACGTTGTGCAGCACATGCGAGGTCTGCAAACCGTTCACGACCAGGGGCCGTTCGATGACGAGTTCCTTTTGCTGACCCCCGACTTCATCACCCAGCACCGTGACGCCGTTATTGAGCCACCAAAACTCTACGGGACTGCTGCCTTCGAGGGTCTTCCGGATGGCGGCGTTGACGCGGTTGTCACCTTCGTAATCGCGGACATTCGAATCGAACAACTCTTCACGCAATGATCCGGAGTCCGGATCGCGAACGAAGGCGAGATACTCCTCCAGGGTCACTACACCTAAGTAGGACTGCTTTTCACGTACGAGTTCCCGGAAACGGATGGTCGCGGACCGACCTTCCGGCACGGAGGCGAGCTCGTAGAGTTTTCGCGCACCGATCGTTTCGCAGACGACTACGCTCTTGGCAGGGAGAACCTCCTCGATCCGCTTCTTTGCCTGCTTGCGCTTATTCTCAATCGGGGCGCTGATGCCCTTTTCTTGTCCCTTCGTAACGTACGCTATTCGGGCATTGACTACGGGGTACTTCGACGCGAGACGCTTAAGCGCGACGCGGGCAATCTTCGTCACTTGCACAAGATTCGCTCGGTAAATCTTCTCCAAAGCTGAATCGGTCTTGCTCATTGACAGCAGATCAGGCAGTGAAGAGCCGAGCTTCTCCCAAGCACTTTCTTTCCAGACTGTTTGATTCTTGGACTGCACCACGAGAATATCGAGCTTTGGCTTCTTAGGCAGCCGCTGGTGCGTTTCGGAACTTTCGTCAAGCGCAGGGTCATCCAGGGCCAGGACGACCCCATTGAGAAACACCGCAAACGAGTCGATCCCGCCGTCGCGCGTCCCATCGACGATCGCGCCTTCGATGTCTTGAGGCGTCATCTCTTCGGGCTTGCGCAACTGCACCGTCACGAAGCGCTCAAAGACGTCATCCAGCGACAGCTTGGGATACTCCGCGTCTCGGAAATCCGTTAACAACTGCTCTACCAATGCCTGATCAGGAGTCACCGGATGACTTTCTCATCAACTTGACGCGGCCGTACAGCGTTTCGCCGGGGCTGCCTCCGCCACCGTCGGGTCACATCCGGCTCTGCGGCGTGCCGCGTCGGAGTTGTCGATCGCCGGGCTAACCTACGTCCATGCCGTCCGTTGCGCCCCACCTGCACGCCCTCCCCTCGCCCGATCCCACCCCGCGAGTGGCTGAGTTCTTCGCTGGGATCGGGCTGGCACGAGCGGGCGTCGAGTCTGCCGGCGCGAGGGTGGTTTGGGCGAACGACTTCGATCCCAACAAGACGCTGCTGTACACCACCGAGCACGGCGCGGAGCACTACGTCCAGCAGGACATCAGCACCGTTCGAGGTGACGACGTTCCCGACGTCGACCTCGCATGGTCGAGTTTCCCTTGCACTGATCTCTCCCTGGCGGGCAACCGGCGTGGCCTCGCTGGCAAGTCGTCGTCCACCTTCTGGGAGTTCACGCGAATCGTCGAGGAGATGGGTGATCGCCGTCCCTCGGTCATCGCGCTGGAGAACGTGACCGGCTTCGCAACTTCCCACGGTGGCGACGACTTGGCAGCCGCGGTCGCGGAACTGAATCGGCTGGGCTACTCGGTTGACGTACTGACCTTGGACGCGAAGCGCTTCGTGCCGCAGTCTCGTCCCCGGCTCTTCCTCGTAGGTGCGTTGGAACCCCCCATCGATGCTGAGGACAACGCCAGCGAACTCCGGCCGGACTGGTTGCAGTCGGTGTTTGCAGACCCTACGTTGCGGACGCATCGAGCGGCGCTGCCCGGGCCGCCGCCCCCGCTTCTCAGCGGATTCAGCGCGCTAGCTGATCCCGCCGGTGATTGGTGGGATGCAGACAGGACCAGTCGCTTCCTTTCGTCGCTCTCTCCCCTGCAGATGCAGCGTCTCCAGACGCTTCAGGCTCGCGACGAGGTGTGCTACCGGACGGCGTATAGGCGTACCCGAAAGGGCGTCGCTCTCTGGGAGGTCCGCGCAGACGACATAGCCGGGTGCCTGAGAACCGCTCGGGGCGGTTCCTCTAAGCAGGCGGTTGTCCGGCTCGGCCACGGACGGGTCGACGTTCGTTGGATGTCCGGTCGCGAGTACGCCCGCCTGATGGGTGCGCCGGAGTTCGACCTATCAACGGCCCGGGCTTCGCAAGCACTCTTCGGCTTCGGTGACGCCGTGTGCGTCCCAGTGGTCGGCTGGCTGAGTGAGCACTACCTGCTCCCTCTCGTGGCAGGCAAGTTCACGGAGCGCGAGCTGACGGCCGCCGTGCATGGGTAGTTCAGGGCGAGCGTCCGCCAACAAGACCGGGGCGAAGCCTTCTCGTAAGACGCTTCCCGCGGGGGATGTCCGCGAGTTTCGTACGCTCCTATCGGATGCGCTCGACTCCAAAGTCGAGGGCAAAGGTCGGGTCGGAGGCTCCGTATGGGGCGTCTACGCGTTCTACGACTACGACGGCGAGCCGATCTACGTCGGTCAGACCAAGGAAGGCCTTGGAGCGCGGGTGCGGCGCCACATGACGAACCAGCGCACGGATGCCGTCGCCATGCGCATCCTTGACACGTTCGAGGTCGCGGAACTCGAGCTGTGGCCGTTGTGGGACCTCGCGAAGCGCCTCGGATCACGAAGTGCCGCCTCGGCAGCGTTGGACGCCTACGAGTACACCGCGTACCTGGCTGCCATCGAGGCAAGCAAGTTCAAGGCGATCCTGAACGAGAAGATCCCGCCAGTGAGCGAGCCCGTCACGTTGCCGGAGTCCTATCGCTTCAACCTGATCAGCGAGCGCACCCGGGAAGAGCGTGGCCATCCTGATGTTCGGATCGCGCGGCGGGCCGAAACGATCGGCCGACTGGCTGCAGTTGCTCGGGAGCGCGGAGAGGTCAGCGCGGGTCTGCGAAGGGTGCTCGTTATCCAAGCAGTGCGTCTCGCCTATCTGTCAGCGGTCCGGCTCTCGTACGTGGAGGGCACTCCAGAACCCGACCCCCAGTCAATCTCTGTAGAAGGCCTTGTGGGCTCCGTCCTGTGGGAAGTCGAGGGGGACGACGACCCGAGCGAAGAGACGGACGATCTCTGAGGGTCCCTCCCTTCCCCTCCTATCCCCCGGATTCCTGTTGATAGCGGGTGAAGTGGCGTGACCCATATCGGGTCATTCCGCTCGAATCCCCGGGGTTCGAGGAGGCTGAGTGAACTACGGTTAAGCCAAACCCAATATTCCGCGGGTTGTGGGTTCGAGTCCCACGGGGCCTACCGCCGCGACGGGTCCACGCACGACAGCGGCCCGCGTCCGCCCGAGCGGGACACGGACCGCTGGGACCGGGGTCAGTAGGAGAAGCGCCCCACCAGCGTGCGCAGGTCGCCGGCCATCCTCGACAGGTCCTCGGCCGCCTCGCGGGTGCTGTCCGCGGCCTCGCGGCTCTCGGCCGCCGAGCGGGCGACGCCGCTCACGGTGCCGGCGATGGCGACCGAGCCGTTCGCCGCCTCGGCGACGTTGCGGCTCATCTCGTTGGTCGTGGCCGTCTGCTCCTCGACCGCCGACGCGATCGTGGTCTGGCTGTCGCTGATCTGGCCGATGACGTCCGAGATCTGCCCGATCGCGGCGACCGCCTCCTCGGTGTCGCCCTGGATGGCCTGCACCCGGCGGGCGATGTCCTCGGTCGCCCGCGCGGTCTCCTGCGCCAGCTCCTTGACCTCGTTGGCGACCACCGCGAAGCCCTTGCCGGCCTCACCGGCGCGGGCCGCCTCGATCGTCGCGTTCAGCGCCAGCAGGTTCGTCTGCTCCGCGATCGACGTGATCACCTTGACGACGTCGCCGACCTCCGCGGACGAGGTGCCGAGCCGCGCGACGGTCTCGCTCGTGCTGCTGGCCGCCGTCACCGCGCTGGCCGCGATGGTCGCCGCCTCGCTGGCGCTGTGCGCGATCTCGCGGATCGACGCCGACATCTCCTCGGTGCCCGCGGCGACGGTCTGGACGTTGGTCGAGACGACGTTCGCCGAGTCCGCGACGAGCTCGGCCTGGGTGGCCGACTCCGTCGCCGACCCGGACATCGACGCCGAGACGCCGGTGAGCCGCTCGGACGCGCCGGCGAGAGCGGTCGCCTGCTCGTCCAGCTGACGCATGGACGCCGCGAGCGTCTCGAGGACGCCGTTGAGCCCGGTGCCCATGCGGGCGACCTCGTCCTTGCCGGCGGCGTCGGCGCGGACGTCCAGGCGTCCGGTCGCGACGGTGCCGAGCAGCTCGACCATGCGGCCCAGCGGACGGGTGACCGAGCGGGTCACGAGCACGAGCAGCGCGACCGTCAGCGCGGCGGCGAGGGCCAGCACGCCCAGGTACAGGGTGCGGCCGGTGGCGACGGTCGACTCCTGCTCGTCCTGCAGGGTCTCGAGCCGCTTCGCGACCGACGTGCTCAGCGTGTCGGCCTCGCCGTACACGGCCTCCCACGCCTCGCCGGCGGGTCCGCCGTTGATGCTGGCCAGGATCTCCGGCAGCGCACGCCGTCCCTCGGAACGCAGCTGCTCGCGGAGCTTGACGTCCTCGGCGAAGAACTGGTCGAACTGCGCCTCGGCGTCCTCGACGGCCTTCAGCTCCACGGGGGCCAGCACGTCGCGGTCGATCTCGGCGAACATCTGCTCGATGCCCTCCTGCGACTCGGCGAAGCCCGCGATGTTGTAGGCGTCGTCGGCCAGGCCCTTGCGGATGCCGTTCGCTGCCGCCTCGGCGATGTACAAGCCCTGCCAGCCGGTGATGTCGTTGATGCGGATGAGCAGGTCGTCGGAGATGCGGCGCGCCTCGTAGGCGTCGGCCAGCTCGTCCTGCTTCTCCTGCGCCCGCGCCTGCGAGACCAGGTCGACGGTGATGGCGGCCCCGAGCAGCAGGCCGCAGAGCGCGAACACGGCACCCAGACGCGTCCCGATCGAGCGGTCACGCAGCACACGGGTCAAGGCCATCGAGCATCTCCAGTCACGAACGTCACCAAGCGTCACGGCCGGGGTCCGGCCGGACGCCCCATCGGCCGGATCCGGCCACACCTGAGCCGTTCCGGGCGGGAATCCCACGTCTCACGACGGGGTCCGCGCCGACCGCGCCCGCCCGTTCATCGGCTCTTCACCGAGAGGTCGGCCACGTGTAGGTGCACACGCGACGTCCCGTCCTGTACGGTTGAGGCAGTTGCTCGACGTTGTACCCCGGTTTCGAATGCGCCTCCTCGGAGGCACCAGCAGTTCTTCTCCAGGTTGATGTTTGCGCGACCGGCTCTCGCACGACCGTGCGTGGGCCACACCACCGGAAGGAGAACACTATGGCTACCGGAACCGTGAAGTGGTTCAACGCTGAGAAGGGCTTCGGCTTCATCGCCCCCGACGACGGCGGCGAGGACGTCTTCGCTCACTTCAGCTCCATCCAGACCAGCGGCTACCGCTCGCTCGACGAGAACCAGAAGGTCGAGTTCGACGTCGAGCAGGGCCAGAAGGGCCTGCAGGCGGCCAACATCCGCCCGCTCTGATCCTTCGAGCAGCCACTGCTTGAACGCACGAGGCCCCCGCACCGTCACGGTGCGGGGGCCTCGTCCATTCCCGGGCGCCGACGTCAGCCGAGCGACGCGGCGAGCGCCTCGATCAGCTCGCGGGTGCCCTCCTCCCGCATGCGTCCGTCGTCGAACCCGTCCAGGTGGACGCCCTGCTCGGTGAACGTCAGGCGGGTGCCGCCCTCGGCCGGCTCGAGCACGATCGTCGTGACGGACGTGGAGATGTGCTGCCCGTCGATCCACATGTCGTAGGCGTAGACGATGCGCTGGTGCTCGACGATGTCGGTGTAGGTCGAGACGAAGCGGTGCTCGGGCCCGCCGTCGAACCGGCCGGCGCTGACGCCGTGCCCG
>JANDJZ010001042.1:0-11434 GCA_027943245.1 Acanthamoeba sp. SK_2022b | reverse complement strand
GGCGGCGGATGGACGACTCGGGCAGCGCCACGTCGTCGCGCATGGCCGCGACCGGGGCGACGCGCGAGGCGCGGCGGGCGGGCAGGTAGGCGGCGAGCATCGTGACGACCAGGCCCACGACGTACGAGACGACGACGGTGCGCGGCTCGAGCACGAGCGTCGTGCCGGACAGGTCGAGTCCGAACTGGCCGAACAGCGCCTTGAGCGCCGCCGCGAGGGCGTAGCCCACGGCCAGGCCCAGCGTCGCGCCGACCAGCCCGACGACGGCGGCCTCGGTCAGCACCGAGCGCGACACCTGGCCGCGGGACGCGCCGAGCGCCCGCAGCAGCGCGAGCTCGCGGCTGCGCTGGGCGACCAGGATCGAGAACGTGTTGACGATGAGGAACGAGCCGACGACCAGGGCGATGCCGGCGAAGACGAGCAGGAAGGTGTTGAGGAAGCCGAGCAGCTGCCCGACGATGCCCTCGATCTCCTCGGTCAGCTCGTCGCCGGTGACCGCCTCCAGGCCCGTGGGCAGGGTCGGCTCGACGGCGTCCACGAGCTGTCGCTGGGTGACGCCGTCGTCGGCGGTGAGCGCGATGGTGGTGAACGCGTCCTCGCCGTCGAGGAAGACGTCCTGCGCGGTGGCGGTGTCGAAGAAGACCAGCGAGGCGCCCGCGAGGCCGCCGCCGGCGAACTCGGCGGTGCCGACCAGCTCGGCCTCGATCTGCGGCTGGTCGCCGGCGGTGACCATGCGCACGGTGTCGCCGACCTCGTAGTCGGCCTGCTCGGCGGCCCGGGTGTCGAGGACGACCTCCCCGGCGCGCTGCGGCGCGCGTCCGTCGACGATGGTCGCGGTGGGCTCGCCGAGGGTGTTCGGGGCGTCGGTCCAGTTGAAGGCGAGCGTCGGGGCACCGGTGCCGCCGAGCAGCTTGCCGTTCTTCTTGATGACGAACAGGCCCTGGCCGTCGACCGACCCGTCGGCCCGGGCGACGCCGTCGCGGGCCGCCAGCTCGTCGACGACGGAGGCGGGGATGCGGCGGGCGTCGACGTTGAAGCCGCCGCCGGTCGTGCTCTCGGAGCCCGCGCCCTCCTGACGCACGGTGGCGTCGCTGATCGAGCCCTCGGCGATGCCGTCGAAGGACGCGTCGATCGTGTCGGTGAAGACGAGCGAGCCGCCGACGAACGCGACGCCGAGGACGATCGCGAACGCGCTCAGCAGCAGGCGGACCTTGCGCGCGAGCAGGTTGCGGAGGGTGACCTTGCGCATCACTGCCCGCCCATCGCGCGGGTCTGGAGCGCCGTCATGCGCTCGAGGACCTTCTCGGCCGTGGGATCGCGCAGCTCGTCGACCACGCGTCCGTCGGCCAGGAAGACGACCCGGTCGGTGTAGGACGCGGCGACCGGGTCGTGGGTGACCATGACGATCGTCTGGCCGAACTCGGTGACGCTGCGGCGCAGGAAGCCCAGCACCTCGGCGCCGGACGTGGAGTCGAGGTTGCCGGTGGGCTCGTCGGCGAAGACGATCTCGGGCCGGCTGACCAGGGCACGGGCGCAGGCGACGCGCTGCTGCTGGCCGCCGGACATCTCCGAGGGGCGGTGGCCGAGCCGGTCGGCCAGGCCGGTGGCCTCGATGACGCGGTCGAACCACTCCGCGTCCGGCTTGCGGCCGGCGATGGACAGCGGCAGCAGGATGTTCTCGCGCGCGGTCAGGGTGGGCACGAGGTTGAACGCCTGGAAGACGAACCCGATGCGGTCGCGGCGGACCTCGGTGAGCGCCTTGTCCTTGAGCGCGTAGAGCTCGGTGTCGCCGATCGTCACCGAGCCCGAGGTCGGGGTGTCGAGGGCGGCGAAGCAGTGCATGAGGGTGGACTTGCCCGAGCCCGAAGGGCCCATGACGGCGGTGAACTCGCCGGCGTGGACGTCGAGGGACACGCCGTCGAGGGCGCGGACCTCGGCGTCGCGCGAGCCGTAGACCTTGGTCAGGTCGGTGGCGCGGGCGGCGACGGTGGGGGTGACGGGGGCGGCAGCGGTCATCGGGGGTCTCCTGGGCGTCGGCTGTCAGGCGTCACGCTAGACCCCGCAGGTGACCGCCGGGAGTACGGAATCGTCCTGATCGGACCCTGGGACGCGGGCTAGGGTCGGGGCATGGCCGAGCTCGAGGTGGTGGGACTGCTGTCCGCCCCGCACAACCGCATGGACGGACGTCCCGCGGACGGGCTGAAGCCGGCCGCCGGCCCCGAGGAGCGCGAGAGCGTCCGGGTGCGGGCGCACAAGGGCATCGTCGGCGACCGATACTTCGGCAGCCGGTTCACCTACGCGACCATGACGATCATCGCCGCCGAGTCGCTGGTGTGGCTCGAGGGCGAGCTCGGCGCGGGCCCGTTCGACCCGATGCTCGCGCGCCGCAACGTGGTGACCCGCGGGCTGGACGTCGACGCGCTCGCCCGTCACGAGTTCACCTTCGACACCGGGCAGGGACCGATCCGGTTCCGGTCGCTCACGCCGGCCAACCCGTGCGCGTGGATGAACGTCGTCTACGCCGACGGGGCGCACCGGGCGCTGCGCGGTCGAGGCGGCATCCGGTGCGAGCCGCTGGACGACGGCGAGCTGACGCTCGGGCCGGCCACGGTCAGCGCGGTGCGCGCGCTCGAGCCGGACGAGCTGCGCCGGCGCGTCGCCGCCGCGCCCACGAGCTGACCCTCACGCCCGGCGCTCGGCGACGAGCGCTCCCTGGGGCCGCGCCCCCGGATCGGTGCGCGCGTGCGTCTCGAGCACGACCAGCCCGGCGTCCCCGACCCGCTCGGCCAGGACGTCGACCGGCCAGCGCCAGGCGGTCACCACGGCGTGGTCGAACGGCTCGACGCGCTCGCCGGTGAAGAAGCCGAGCAGCAGCCGCCCGCCCGGGCGCAGGGCCCGCGCCACGGCCGAGAGCGCCGCCGGGACGTCCGCAGGGTCGCTGTGGATGAGCGAGAACCACGCCAGCACGCCGGCCAGCGACGCGTCCGGGACGCCGAGCTCCTCGAGCCGTCCGATCCGGAAGCGCGCCTCGGGGAACCGCTCGCGGGCGAGCTCGAGCATCTCCGGCGTGGGGTCGACGCCCTCGACGTCGACGTCCGAACGGTGCAGCAGGTCGGTCCAGTGGCCCGGCCCGCAGCCGGCGTCCACCACCGGGCCGTCCAGGGCACGGGCCCAGCGCAGCACCAGGGCGCGGTCCTCGTCGGCGACCGCGTCCATGCGGCCGAGCAGGTCGGCGTACTCGGTGGCCCGGGCGCCGTAGGCCCGCGCGACGGGGTCGGTCATCGCCGCAGGCTACGCGCCGGGCGCGCCCTAGGGTCGGGGCCATGCCGACCGACGCACCGCTATCCGACCTGTACGACGTCATCGCCCGCCGCCGCGACGTGCGCGCCGAGTTCACCGGGGACCCGGTGGCCGACGACGTGCTGCGGCGCGTGCTCGGGGCCGCGCACGCCGCGCCGAGCGTCGGCCACAGCCAGCCCTGGGACTTCGTCCTCGTGCGCGAGCCCGCCACCCTGGACGCGTTCGCGACCCACGTCGCCGACGAGCGCGACACCTTCGCCGCGAGCCTGCCGGCCGAGCGCCGCTCGACGTTCGACCGGATCAAGATCGAGGGGATCCGCGAGTCGAGGCTCGGCGTCGTCGTCACCTACGACCCGACACGCGGCGGCCAGCACGTGCTCGGCCGGCACGCGATCGCCGACGCCGGGCTGTACTCGGTCTGCCTGGCCATCCAGAACCTGTGGCTCGCCGCGACCGCCGAGGGCCTCGGCGTGGGCTGGGTGTCGTTCTACCGCGAGCCGTTCCTGCGCGAGCTGGTCGGGGCGCCCGACCACGTCCGGCCGGTGGCCTGGCTGTGCCTGGGCGCGGTCGAGCGGCTGCAGGACGTGCCCGACCTCGAGCGGCACGGCTGGCGCACCCGGCGTCCGCTCGAGCAGGCCGTGCACGCCGAGCGCTACCCCCGCTGAGCTACTCGATCGTCGACGAGACGGCCCACAGGTCGACGCCGCCGTCGACCGCGTGCTGCTCGATCGCGGCGATCTCGTCGTCGGTGAAGTCGGTGCGGGCGGCCGCGGCGAGGTTCTCGTCCAGCTGGGCGACCGACGAGACGCCGATCAGCGCCGACGTGACGCCACCGGGGCGCAGGACCCACGAGACCGCCATCTGCGCCAGCGTCTGTCCCCGGCCCCGCGCGACCTCGGCCAGCCCGCGCACGCGGTGCAGGTTCTGCTGGGCGACCTCGTCGTCGAAGCTCGGCCGCTGCTGGGCCCGGTCGGGGTCGGCGGCGTCGACGTACTTGTCCGTGAGCAGGCCCTGGGCGAGGACGGTGAACGCGATCGAGCCCATGCCGGCCTCGTCCAGCACGTCCAGCAGCCCGCCCTCGACCCAGCGGTTCAGCAGGGAGTACGACGGCTGGTGGATGACCAGCGGCGTGCCGAGCTCGCGCGCCACGGCGACGGCCTCGCGGGTGCGCTCGGGCCCGTAGGAGGAGATGCCCACGTAGGTCGCCTTGCCCTGGCGCACCGCGGTGTCGAGGGCGCCGATCGTCTCCTCGACGGGCGTGTCGGGGTCGGCGCGGTGGGAGTAGAAGACGTCCACGTGGTCGACGCACATCCGCTGCAGGGACGCGTCGAGGCTGGCGAGCAGGTACTTGCGCGAGCCGAGGTTGCCGTAGGGCCCCGGCCACATGTCCCAGCCGGCCTTGCTGGAGATGACCAGCTCGTCGCGGTACGGCTTGAAGTCGGTGCGCATCATCCGGCCGAAGTTCTCCTCGGCCGAGCCGTACGGCGGGCCGTAGTTGTTGGCCAGGTCGAAGTGCGTGATGCCGTGGTCGAAGGCGTGGCGCAGGATCTCGCGCTGGCTGTCGAACGTCCGGTTGTCGCCGAAGTTGTACCAGAGGCCGAGCGAGATCGGCGGGAGCAGCAGCCCCGAGCGTCCGACCCGGCGGTACTCCAGCTGCTGGTGGCGGTCGGCGGCGGCGACGTACGGCCGGTGGGTCTCGGGGACGTCGGCGGCGTAGTAGGGGGTGCTCACGTCCTCACGCTAGCGACGCGCGGGCGGCCCGCACCCGGGAGGCGGACGCGGGCGGGAGGTGACGGTCGGCGACCGGTCCGTCAGCATCCTCTGTCCTGGTGTGGGTTTCGCGGCTACTGTTCGTCTCGGAAGGGGCACCCCATGACGGCTGAGCACGTCCTGGTCTTGAACGCGAGCTACGAACCGTTGCAGCGCGTGTCGGTGCGCCACGCCATCAAGATGCTCGTGCGCCAGGTCGCGGTGGTCGAGGAGGCCACCGACCAGGACTTCGGCCCGTTCAAGGTGCCCAAGGTGCTGCGGCTCGTCCGCTACGTGGTGATGCGCTGGACGCACGGCCGCGCCCGGGTGTGCACGAAGGCGGCGATCAAGGCCCGCGACAAGATGTGCGCCTACTGCGGCGGCCACGCCGAGACCGTCGACCACGTCGTGCCGCGCAGCCGGGGTGGGACGCTCAGCTGGGAGAACGCGGTCGCCGCGTGCCTGCGCTGCAACCACCGCAAGGCCGACCGCACCCCCGCCGAGGCCGGGATGACGCTGCTGCTGACGCCGGCCGCCCCCCGCCACGGCGCCCTGGTCTAGCCCCTCGGGCTGGCTGGCTGGCCGTGCGGGGCCCGGGGCGGTGAGTGGGCAACCGAACGCTCACCCGAGCGGTGAGTCGTCCACCTCAGGACGTCCCGCGCTGGTGGACCACTCACCGGCCCACGTCGAGGCTGGTGGACCACTCACCGCTCCGTGCGGCGGTCGTGGCGTGGGTCAGAGGCCGGCGGACTCGTAGATGTCCTCGAGCGCGTCGAGGTAGGCACCGGTGTCGTCGCCAGCGGCGGCCTGGGCGGCCTGGGCGCGGGCGATGATGTCGGCCGCGACCTGCTCGTAGCGGGCGTGCCAGGCCTCGGCGTCGAACTGCCAGTAGCCGCAGGTGTAGAAGTCGCTCTGCGGCCAGCCCAGCACCTTGCGCAGGTGACGGCGGACGGCGCGGCTCGCGCGGGCCTCGCCGGCGAACCAGACGTACCGCTCGCCGCTGGTCTCGGGCAGGCTGCGGCCGACGACGGCGCGGGTGAGCGCCTCCTCGACGCCGCGCTCGTCCTGGACGACCTGCCAGGTGATGGTGACGTCGCCGGGCGACGGGAGGTCCAGCTCGTCCGCCGCGTCGGTGAGGACGACGACCGCCTCGGCGCGCTGCCCGGGACGCAGGCCGCGCAGGATGCGGGCCAGCGCGGGGACGCCGGTGATGTCGCAGACGAGCAGCTGCCAGGGGACGTCGGCGCCGGCGGCGTACAGGCCGTGCGGCTCGACGATGCCCACCTGCGAGCCGATGGCGCAGTCGCGGGCCCAGGCCGCGCCCGGGCCGACGTCGTGCAGCGCCACGTCGACGTCGACCTCGACGCCGGCGGCCGTCTCGCGGTGGTCGGAGATCGTGTAGACCCGGCTGATCGGCTCGACCGCACCCTCGGGGTAGGTGACGTTGAACTTCTCGTCGATCGTCGGGAGGGACAGCTCGGCGCCCTCCGGGGCGATGAGCACCCGCACGTACTCGTCGGGGACGCCCGTGGTCGCCAGCTCCGGGAGCGCCAGGGTGAGGCGCACCAGGTGGGCGGACAGCGGACGCCGGTCGGCGACGGTGGCGCGGTAGGTCTGCATCGGGTTCCTCTCGGCGGACTACTTAGGGAAGGCTAACCGACATCTCCTCAGAAGCCCAGGTTGGTAGCCTCGACGGGTGACCCGAGCCCTGCGCGTCCGACCGATCACCTCCGAGCAGCACCTGGCGTTCCTGCGTTCGCAGCCGTCCGCGAGCTTCCTGCAGACCCCGGCCTGGGGGCAGGTGAAGAACGAGTGGCGCAGCGAGTCCGTCGGCTGGTTCGACGGCGACACCGTCGTGGGCGCCGGGCTCGTGCTCTACCGCAAGGTGCCCAAGCTGGACCGCTACCTGGCCTACCTCCCCGAGGGCCCCTCGATCGAGTGGCACGCGGCGACGCTGGCGGACTGGCTGACGCCGCTGCGGGCGCACCTGAAGGCGTCCCACGCGTTCGGCATCCGCATGGGACCGCCGGTCGTGCGCCGCCGCTGGCACGCCGACACGATCAAGAAGGCGCTGGCCGACGACGGGCTGCGGACGCTGGGGGAGGTGCCGGCCGACGAGGCCGACCCTGCGGCGGAGGCCGTGCGCGACGCGCTGCTGGCCGCCGGCTGGACGCCGGTCCCCACGACCGGCGGGTTCTCGGCCGGCCAGCCGGCGTTCAACTTCTGGCTGCCCCTGGCCGGCCGCAGCGAGGACGACGTCCTTTCCGGCATGAACCAGCTGTGGCGGCGCAACATCAAGAAGGCGGCCAAGAACGGCGTCGAGGTCAGCCGCGGCACCCGCGCCGACCTGGCCGACTTCCACCGCGTCTACACCGAGACCGCCGAGCGCGACCACTTCACGCCGCGCCCGCTCGCCTACTTCGAGCGGATGTGGGACGCCCTCACCGCCGAGGACCCCGAGCGCCTGACGCTCTACCTGGCCCACCACGAGGGCGACCTCGTCGCGGCCACGACGCTCGTGCGGGTCGGCGACCACGCCTGGTACTCCTACGGCGCGTCGACCACCGAGAAGCGCGACGTGCGCGGCTCCAACGCCGTGCAGTGGCAGATGATCCGCGACGCGCTCGCGGCCGGCGCGAGCGTCTACGACCTGCGCGGCATCACCGACACCATCGAGGCCGACGACCCGCACCGCGGCCTCATCCAGTTCAAGGTCGGCACCGGCGGGCACGCCGTGGAGTACCTCGGCGAGTGGGACCTGCCGATCAACCGGGTCCTGCACAAGGCGTTCACGGTCTACATGGGGAGGCGAGGATGAGCTTCACGCTGCACGTCGACGGGACGCGCTGGCGCACCCACCTGCGCCACTTCGCCGCCGCCCACCCCGGCCTCGTCCCGGTGGTCAAGGGCAACGGCTACGGCCTGGGCCGCGACGTCCTGGCCCGCGAGGCCGCGGCTCTCGGCGCCGACACGATCGCGGTCGGCACCTACGCCGAGGTCCCCGGCGCGCTGCAGGACTTCTCCGGCGACGTCCTGGTGCTGACGCCCTGGCGCCCGTTCCTGGACGACGTCGTGCTCGGTCCGCGCGTGATCCATACGCTGGGCCGGGTCGAGGACGTCGCGGCGCTCGCCGCCACCGCTCCGGCCGGCACCCGCGTCGTGGTCGAGGGCGAGACGTCGATGTCGCGCCACGGCCTGGACCGGCACGAGATCGCCGCCGCCGTCGCCGCCCTCGGCGACCTGGAGGTCGTCGGGTTCGCGCTGCACCTGCCCCTGGGCCGCGGCCACCTGGCCGAGGCCGAGAGCTGGGTCGCGGCGCTGCAGACGTCCCGCCTGGAGACCGACACCGTCTTCGTGTCGCACCTCGACGCCGCGGAGCACGCCGAGCTGGCCTCGCGCCGCCCGCACCTGACGATCCGCCCGCGCATCGGCACCGCCCTGTGGCTGGGCGACCCGGCCGCCCTGTCCGTGCGGGCCCGCGTGCTGGACCTGCACCAGGTCGAGCGGGGGGAGCGGGTCGGCTACCGCCAGCGCCCCGTGCCGCGCGACGGCTACCTGCTCGTCGTCGCCGGCGGCACCAGCCACGGCATCGGCCTGGAGGCGCCCAAGGCGGTGGCCGGCGTCGTCCAGCGCGGCAAGTCGCTGGCCCGTGGCGGCCTCGAGGCGGCCGGGCTGTCGCTGTCGCCGTTCGTCGTGGGCGGACGCCAGCGCTGGTTCGCCGAGCCGCCGCACATGCAGGTGAGCCTCGTGCTCCTGCCCGAGTCGGCGACCCCGCCGGCCGTCGGCGACGAGGTCACCGCCTCGGTGCGGTTCACCACGGCGTCCTTCGACGCCGTGGTGATCGACTGACCTACTGGCCCGGCGCGGCGCCTCCGCCGCCCGTGCCGCTACCCGTGCCACTGCCGCCGCCGGTCGCCGGCGGGGTCTCCGGGTCCTCCGGCAGCGTCGGCGGGGTGGCGGTCCCGCCGGTCGGGGTCGGACGCGTCGGCGTCGGAGTCGGGGTCTTGCGCGTCGGCGTGGGCTTCGGCTTGTCCTCCTCCTCCTCGACGCACTCGCCGCGGCTCTTGCTGTAGCGCTCGCCGTCGCCGCACTCGGGGGTGTCACTGACGCACGACCCGGCGGACTTGCTGTAGCGCTCGCCCTCGCCGCAGGTCGGCGCCGGCGCGACGTAGGTCGTGCCCTTGTCGGCCTTGATGTTGGCCGGCGGCGGGAAGCTGCCGCAGTTGTCGGAGTCCAGCACCTCGTTCATGTAGGCCGCGAACGTCTTGGCCGGGTACTGGCCGCCGTAGAACGTCGGCATGTAGCCCTCGAGGTCCTCGTTGCCCTTGCCGCGGTTGTACATGACCGCGGTGGTGAGCTTCGGCGTCGTGCCGACGAACCAGGACGAGGAGACGTGCTGGTCCTTGCGCGGGCCGGCGGTCGCCGTGCCGGTCTTGCCGGCGGTCGGGCAGACCGTGCGCCCGTTGGTGCCGGTGCCGTTGCTCACGACGCCCTGGAGGGCCTTGAGCGTGTCGGCGGCGACGTCCTTGTCGATGGACTGCTTGGGCTTGGCCTCGTGCTTGTAGAGCACCTGCTTGTCGCCGGACTCGACCCGGCGGATGACGTGCCACTCCGAGCGCTTGCCCTCGGCGGCGAGCGTCGCGTAGGCGTTGGCCATGTCGACGGTCGGGATGACCTCGGTGCCCAGCGACGTGACGACGCCGCGGACGTTCTCGTCGTCGTAGACCTTGAGCGCGCGCTCGCTGACGCCGGCGTCACGCGCGGCGCGGACGATCTTGTCCGGCCCGTCGTCCATCTGGACGGTGAGGTCGACGAACGCGGTGTTGATCGACTCCTCGGTGGCACGCTCCAGCGACACGTTGCCGAACGACTGGCCGCCCGAGTCGCCCTGGTTGCCGATGGTCACGTCGCTGCCGGGCAGGCGGTAGGGCGAGTTGCCGTCGAGCTGGGTCTGCAGGCTGTAGCCGTTCTCGAGCGCCGCGACGACGCCGAACACCTTGAACGTCGAGCCGGGCTGCGCGCCGAGGGTCGCCCAGTTCAGCTGGCTCTTGAGGAAGTCGTCGCCGCCGTACATGGCCTTGACCGCGCCGGTGCCGGGCTGGATGGAGACCAGCGCCTGGTGCAGCTCCTTGAGCCCGTCGGGACGCTGCTCCTTGACCGTCTCCACGGCCGCCTTCTGCATCTTGCGGTCGAAGGTGGTGACGATGCGCAGGCCGCCGCCGTCGATCTGGGCGTCGGTGTAGCCGAGGGCGACGAGCTTCTTGCGGACCAGGTCGAGCAGGAATCCCTTGCTGCCCTTGTAGCGGCTGCTGTTGGTCTTCTTCTTGAACGCGGGCAGCTTCTCGGCGTACTTGTCGTAGTCGGCCTGGCTGATCGCGCCGGCCTTGAGCATGCCGGACAGGACGTAGCGGTAGCGCGGCATCATCCGCGTCTCGACGTCGTCGGCGTACGGGTCGTAGTAGCTGGGGTTGTTGATGACCGTGGCCAGCGCCGCGGCCTCGTCGACGTCCAGGTCGGAGGCGTCGTGGCCGAAGTACGTCTTGGACGCGACCTGGATGCCGTACGCGCCGTTGCCGAAGTAGATCGTGTTGAGGTAGCCCTCGAGGATCTCCTCCTTGCTCTGCTGGCGCGAGATCTTCAGCGACAGGATCGCCTCCTTCACCTTGCGGCTGTAGGAGCGCTCCTGGTTGAGGTAGAGCACCTTCACGTACTGCTGCGTGATCGTCGAGCCGCCGCTCTGGATCTCGCCGCTCGTGGTGTTGTTGCGCACCGCGCGCAGGATGCCCTTGAGGTCGATGCCCTCGTTGTCGTAGAACGTGCGGTCCTCCGCGGCGATGACGGCGGCGCGGATGCTCTCGGGCATCTGCTCGAGGTCGATCGACTCGCGGTCCTGCGTCGCGAAGCTGCCGATCTGGGACTTGCCGTCGCTGTAGAAGACCTTCGTCGTCTGCGTCTTGAAGTCCGCGTTGGCGCTGGGCACCTCGATGAGCTGGTAGAGCGCGAACAGCGTGCCGAGGCCCAGGACGAGCCCCAGGGAGAAGAGCACGGCGAGCCAGCGCAGGGTCGAGACCCACCACGCCTTGTCGGTGCCGCTGATCTTGCGCGCGAGCTTCTTCACTCCGGGCATCTCCATCGTTCGAGGACGTTGCACAGGGCCGCGCCCGCCGGTGGACGGGCACGACATCCGGTCTAGTGTGGCGGATCGACCCACAAAAGCGGGAGTCGTGAGCGTGGGGTGTTCCCGAACACACCCGTTCGATGTATCGTCTCGATATAACGAGCTGGACGCATCGCGGGGAGGAGCAGGACGTGGCACGACGGAGCAACGCGCTGGAGCTGGCCGTCCTGGGCCTGCTGCACGAGGCGCCCATGCACGGGTACGAGC
>JANDJZ010001041.1:0-10695 GCA_027943245.1 Acanthamoeba sp. SK_2022b | reverse complement strand
CACATGGCCCCCATGAACCCTCGCAGCGCTTGCGTGAGCGGTCCTGCGCCCATCGCCCCCCCCCCCGTGTAAGTCGCAGGCCACAACACACACCGCCCAATGGACGCGCGTGCACCTTCGTTGGACGGGGCGTGAGCGAAGATGGCTTCCACCACGGACATCGCCTTGGCCCGATCCGCCTCCTCCTCCCCCTCCCCCTCTTCGCCATCTCCGTCGCGCTCGCGGCGCTCCCCACAGGCGAGGGAGACCCGGCCCGTGCTGAGGTAGTCCCGCAGCGCCGGCGTGTGGGTCAGACACTGCAACGGGGGAGAGAGGAGAGAGGAGAGGAGAGGAGAGGAGAGAGGTCAGCTGTCCCGAAAGGCAACACACGAACGCAACGTCGAGCGGGTGCAATGTGCCTGCATGATGGAGTTGAAGAAGCAGGTGTTGCCGAGGTTCCTGAGGCCCTTGAGGCCCGTGCCCGCCGAGTCGATGGAGGCGTTGGTCTCCTCGACCAGGCCCCTGTTCCGCTTCTTCTTGTCCTGCACCAGCCAGCCGTCTGCATTGGAGAGGAGGAGGAGGAGGAAGAAGAAGAAGAGGGTTGGTCGCGCACCGCGGTGGAGGTGGAAGGAGGAGGAGGAGGAGGAGGGCACCAATCTTGCTAGAGAGGGCGGTCGATGTCCCTCCATCCTTGCCGGCGTGGTCATCGCCGTCGTGGCCGTGGTGGTCGTCGTCGTCGTCACTGGACTCGTGAGTCTCGCCGAGAAGGGCTCGTCGCGCAGCGCGCACGCATTCCTTCACCGCAGCCGAGGCCGTGATCGGCACCTGGCCGAGCCACCGACAGAAACGGCAGTGAGAGAGACAAAGCCGCGGGGGAAAGGGCGGAGAGAGTTGCATCGGAGGCGCACCTCCTGGTCGCACTCGTAGCACCACACGTTGAGGTGGGCGAGGCTGAGGGCCAGCGGGTGGCGGGTGCTCTCGAAGTGGAGGAGGGCGTGGCCGTCGTCGTACCGCCCGCAGCTGATCAGCCCACACCGCAGGCACAGCCACAACTGCCGACAGAGAAATGGGAGAGAGAGGGAGAGGGAGAGAGTGCAAAGGGGAGAGATGAAGGAGAGAGGTGGCCACGCGTGAGCCGACGCGTCTGCACGAAGGAGGAGGCAGGGTCCCGCTTGGACATGATGTGCGGGCGGGGTGGTGGAGTACCTCGGGCTTGCCGGAATGGGTCGCCTTCTTGTTGCCTGCCGACTTCTTGCTGCTCACACGCGCACTCTTGGCACACACCTGCACATACCGCGCAGATGAGGATGAATTTGTTTTGTTATAATGATCTCAACAGAGGAAGGCACCTGGCAGCTGGGCGCGACAGTGGAGGCGGAGGCGAGGAGGCGCTCCACATGGGCAGACGAGGCCTGCGCTGAGTGGGGGCACGAGTCCTCGCCGCCTTCAGTGTGGCTGGAGCGGTGCCGCTGCGCCTGCTTCTGGGCGAGTGCAAACTGGTGCTTCTGCGCTCCGCCTTTCTTCTTGGGCATGGCTTGGTGAGGTGGGCAGTGGTGAAGAACGCTTGCTGGTATTATAGTTATATATAAGCTTGTTTTTGCTGCACACGGTCGTGTGTGTTGTCAGGCCCCTAATGGTTTCTCTCTCTTTTCCTCCGCCCTTTTTCGCTGAGGCCATCCCCCCCCCATACAACGTAGAAGAAACACAACAAGGCTTGCCATAAGGGACAAAGGAGGAGAGAGATGCAGAAGGCAGGTGAGGTGAGCGACAAGGGACGTAGCAAGCCCGCGCCTGCAGCGGTGCTGGCCGCATCGCCTCTTCCTCCAGTGCGTGCAGCTCCGTTTACAAGCCTCGCCCTGTCGCTCGCGGGTAGCGGCGGAGCCGTCGGGAGACGGCGCACGCCGTGGTGGTGGTGGTGGATACGAGTGCTGGGCGGGCTGGGAGGCGTCGTCGCCGTGGCCTTCCTCCTCTACTACCGGTCCCGGTGGCGGGCGAGTAGCACTGCACGGCCCACAACACGCGCCACCAGCCGGGCCACGGCGGGCCACGGCGCTGACGCACAGCCAACCACCAGCCCCCCGCGGCAGAAAGAGGACGCGCCTGCAGCTCACGCGGCCGCTGCAGCTCTGCTGAGCAGCGTGAGGGGCCGCAAGCTGTCGTGCTCGACGAGAGGCGTGCTGCTCGAGTTCGACGGCGCAACCCAGCGGCCGCGCATGATCGAGTCGGCGGTGCCGACGGTTCTCCAGTTGGCGCGCCACACCGACCTCTACCTCATCACCGAGTGCGACAACGACGAGGCCGAGGAGGCCGTGCGGCGCCTCTTGGCGGAGAGGGGCCTGCACGCCGCCGGCGTGAACCCTCATGTACGCACGTGCCACCTTCTCTCAGCTGCCCTCTCGTCGAGGACTGCTCTGAGCGTGTACACACACACACACTCTCTCTCTCTCTCTCTCTGCATTTCAGAAGGTGCTCTTTTGCGGTACATCGATGGGGAGGGTCCACATGGCGAGGCAGCTCGAGTCCTACATGCACATCGACGGTGCGTGCCCCTTGCGTACGTGTGCGTGCGTGTGCCTTCTTGGTGAGGTGTGGGCTCACCCCTCGACCGCCGGTTCTCAGGGAGCGAGTCCGTGGTGGAAGGGCTCCGACGCCACGTCGCGAGGCTGGGCATGGTCAGCAACGAGCCGCCGCGGCCGCAAGGGGCCAGCGAGGGAGTGCGGTGGGCGCCAACGCTGGGCGAGATGTTCAGCAGCGAGCGAGGAGAGTGAACAGTGGGTTTGTACAGGTTTATATTCTAGTCGCTGGTTCTTTGATCCAGTTCTTTCTGTCTTCACCCAGAGATGGACTTCACCATCACTGCATGAGAGAGAGAGAGAGAGAGAGGAGGCCTACGGGGAGGAAGCGCGCCTCGCCTTGCTTCGTTGCCTGGCCGCCGGCGCTGGTGGGCGCGAACCTTGTCGGAGCCTCAGATCTCCGAGACCTCAGAGGCATCGACGAGGGAGTCAGAGTCGGCGCTGTCGAGGCCCACCTCCTCGTAGTCCTTCTCCAAAGCCGCAAGGTCCTCGCGCGCCTCGGTGAACTCGCCCTCCTCCATGCCCTCGCCGACGTACCAGTGGACAAAGGCGCGCTTGGCGTACATGAGGTCGAACTTGTGGTCGATTCTCGAGAAAACCTCGGCGATGGCGGTGCTGTTGGAGAGCATGCAGCAGGCACGAGGAACCTTGGCCAGGTCGCCGCCGGGGACGGCAGCGGGCTTGGCGTAGTTGATGCCGCACTTGAAGCCGGTGGGGCACCAGTCGACGAACTGGATGGTCTTCTTGGTCTTGATCTGCGCAATCGAGCTGGACACGTCCTTGGGCACGACGTCGCCGCGGTACATCATGCACACGGCCATGTACTTGCCGTGGCGGGGATCGCATTTGGCCATCATGTTGGCCGGCTCGAAGACGGCGGTGGTGAGGGCCTGCACGCTGAGGTTCTCGTGGCGAGACTTCTCGGGAGTAATCAAAGGCGCGTAGGAGCAGAGCAGGAAGTGGATGCGCGGATAGGGGACGAGGTTCACTTGGAACTCGTTGATGTCCACGTTGAGTGCTCCATCGAAACGAAGAGACGCCGTGAGGGAGGAGATGACCTGCGCGATGATACGGTTGAGGTTCTGGTAGGTGGGCTTCTCGAGGCCGAGGTTGTTGCGGCAGATGTCGTAGATGGCCTCGTTGTCGAGCATGAACGCCACGTCGGTGTTCTCCAGGAGCGAGTGCGTCGACAGGACAGAGTTGTAGGGCTCCACGACGCTGGTAGAGATCTGCGGCGACGGGTAGACACAGAAGTCGAGCTTGCTCTTCTTGCCGTAGTCCACTGAGAGACGCTCAAGGAGGAGAGAGCCGAATCCTGAGCCCGTACCACCGCCGACTGAGTGGAAGATGAAGAAACCCTGCAGCCCGTCGCAGTCATCGGCGAGCTTCCTGATCTTGTCGAGGGTATTCTCGATGAGCTCCTTGCCGGTAGTGTAATGACCGCGCGCGTAGTTGTTGGCCGCGTCTTCCTTGCCGGCTATCATCTGGTCAGGGTGGAACAACTTGGAGTAGGCACCGGTCTTGACCGCATCGATGACGGAAGGCTCAAGATCGACGTAGATGCTTCTGGGGACAAACCTTTCGCCACCGTTAGTGAGGCTGAAGAAGGTATCAGCGGCATCGGACTGCTGGTGCTCACGAGCGTGCTCAGCCATCTTCGTGCCATCGGGATTGATGCCGTGCTCTAGGCAGTACAGCTCCCAACAGGCGTTACCGACTTGGATACCCGCCTGGCCAATGTGAAGCGAAATGATTTCTCTCATGTTGGTGGAAGGTAGATGCGCTGAGGGGTGTGCTCGTTCTTGGGGGAGATACAACTTTGGCGCCGCTCAGGTTTGCCGCCAAAAGCGGACACAACAGTCTGGTGTTTGCCGCCACAAACGCGCTTACGCGCCCAAAGCGTGTTGTCGACACCAAAAAAACCGGGAAGAACAAGAATCAACGTTGAAGCTTGTCAGTGTAACCCACAGCATCTGGAAGGAGGAAACACTTTTATTCAGTTCTTATTCCTCACTTTGGGGCCAACGCTGCAGCTGTAGGGGTAGCCTCTGTCTCATCGGCAATGTCCACCTTTGGGCGCCCCTTGTTGAGTCCTTCTAGGAGCACGCACGCCTTGCAGAGCTTCTGGCTGGATATGTAACCACAGCGCGTACATTTCCCCACGCTAGGCATCTTGTCCTTGATCTCGGTGCTGAGGTGCATGTTCTCGCCGGAGTGGATGATGTCTATCCGGAATCACAAACACATGAGCTCCGCCCAACGCTTCTCGAAACGCTCAAACAGTAGCAGCAGCAGGAGAGGCCATACCAAGGATGGCGCTGGGTCGAATCCTCTCCAGGTCCTTGAGGAACTCCCGAGCGAAGCCGCGATAGGCATTTGGCGAATAGATGCACTCGGTCGAGAAGTAGTCCAGCTTCTTAAAGTAGGCGTACCTGCGGGCGTGCTCCGCGCGTTAGAGGCCGTGCGACGTTGGGAGGGGCGCGTCTGTGGTGCCGTACATGACGATCTCCTTTTCGTAGGTGTACTTGAAAGGCTTGCACCGCGGCAGCGTGCCCTTGCTCCCCGTCATGACGTCAACGCACCGTCGGAGCCGAGAGGAGTCTCCGCGAAGAACTGAGGCGCAAGACACAAGAAGAGGGCGT
Source organism: Acanthamoeba sp. SK_2022b (assembly GCA_027943245.1). Lineage (NCBI taxonomy): Eukaryota > Discosea > Longamoebia > Acanthamoebidae > Acanthamoeba > Acanthamoeba sp. SK_2022b. The sequence goes on along the minus strand of JANDJZ010001041.1, from coordinate 5,501 downwards.
CGGTGTGTGGCAGGTCTGGGAGTGGAGAGGGTGTAGCCGCACGATTCATGAGCACGGTCTCGGCAATGTCGTCGGCGTTATGGCCGGTCACGATCTTGTCCGCCTTCATGATCACCGCACCGCGGTCGAGCGCCTGCCTGCGGAAGACGCCACAAAAGGTGCCTTGGCCCACGCAGCAAACACACAGCGGGTCATCACCCTCATCATCGTTATCATCGTCATCATCAGCACCCACGCAACGAGAGGTGGAGTTGCTGCAACAAAAATCTGCCGTACAGTTGTTGCGGAGGCCGATCACGCGGACGATGTCGTCCATGGACCACCCATACAGGTCCCTGTACGAGAGGATCTGATGATCGGTTGTTTGGGGGAGGGCGTCGTTGCGTGATGGCGCGTCAGTGTTCGGGGGCTGCCGCAGCGGTCGAGGCAAGAGCGAGAGGGAGGGGAGCCGGCGGGCGATACCTTGAGAGGGAGCTGGTACTGCTCTTTGTTTCTCTTCACGGTCTGCGTAGGAGAGGTGGTCAAGCCCAGGGCGTGGTCCGCGTAGAGCAAAGGGAAAGGGCGGTGGATCCTGCTTACCTCGAGCGAGTCATCTCGGTAGCCGGTGATGCCCTCGTCGATGGACAGCAAGAACAGGTCAAGCCCGTAGTCGTGCCTTTCGTTGAGGGTCGTCAGCACGTGTGCCAGCACGGTGGAGTCTGCGAAGTGGGGTGCCGTGAGCAAGGACGAGAAGAGGGGGACTAGCATCGTGGGAGGATGGCAACCTTTGCCCCCGCTGGCGGCGATGGCAACCCGTTCGCCGCGATGAAAGAGCTTGTTATCCATAATTGTTTGGTGTACCTCATCTTCGAATACGCGGAAAAAGCAGTCCTTGCATATCATCTCGGCCGTCTTGGGCCGTTTAATGATCGCTCGGTTGTTGATGCAGAGGCAGCAGTACCTCACCATCTTGTGTTCGTGCGTATTTTTATTAATATTTATTTTATTGTTATCTTGATGAGAAAGTTTAGCTTTCTTTTTGCTCGGTTGTCCGTTTCTCTTTGAAGAAAAGCCCGGCCCTAGGCCTGAGCTGCAGTACCATGGCTGGACGCCTTTCGTCTTTCTTGGGCGGGCCGCGTAATGGCGAGGAGCGGGATGAGGTTCTCCCGCCCGAGGTCATGTTGCGCATCTTCTACTTCCTCCCGGGCAAGGACGTACTCACCAGAGCCGGTGCTCTCCCTCCATCACACCCCCACTCCTCCCTCCCTCCCTCGCTGATGATGTTCTTCTTCTACTACTTCCAACTGCTGTTGCTGCTATTGAATAGCCTTGACCTGCAAGTATTGGCACGGGCTGACTCTCGACCAACACCTCTGGTACTGCTGCTCGCTGGCGCCAAGCTGCTGGCTTGTCCCTTGTCAGTGTGCGCGCGCGTAATACTCTGTCTGTCTCTTCCACTCAGGCGAGGCCTGTGCGCGAGGGAAGTGGAGGCCGTCACGCTGCTGAGCCTGCTGCAGCCCGAGCACCGACAGGAGAAAGACCACACCCCGACGGACCTCGCGCTCATCCGCTCCCGCGATTCCTTTCTCCAGGCCAAGCCCGACAACAGGTATGCGCCGTCGTCCCGCTTCGCTGGGGCCCGGCCACAGCTGCTCGCTTGGCTAACGCGCGGCGTCGACTCCCTCCCTCCCTCCCATTGCGGCCACCTCCAACAACGGACGAGTGAAACAGCTCCTGGCAGTGGCTGTGGCGCGCACAAAACGTATGGCGAGCCCGAGCTCGTGGTGTTTGTTGGCCCACGCGCGCGATTTGTGAGGCGGCGCGGGGCGTGGCGAGCGCACGCTGACCGCGAATCGCCGTGGCCCGCGATGCAGATGACGGCCAAGGCCTCGGACGGCACGATGTTCACCGGGATTGGCTTCGGCAATAACCAACCCAGCAGCGCGGCCGACAGCGCCGCCGCCGCGGAGACCAGGGTTTGGCAGTACTGCGGCGAGTGGAAAGGTAACAGTTCCATTGAGCCGAACCTCTTTGTTGGCCTTGTGGCCACCCTCCACCACCACGCTAACCAGCCCCACCCCCCTTGCTACTTCGCCAGATGGTAAGAGGCACGGCTACGTACGTGCTCTTTGCCCTCATCCCACGTCCATGGGGCAGTGCTGGACATTCACGTTGCTTCCTTTCTGTGCGTGTGCGTGTGCGTGACCCGCGGACCCTTCGTCTGCGCACACAGGGCAAGTGCATCTGGTACCTGTCCCTCTTTTGAAGCAGTGGCAGCCTCACCGGTTGTCTTCTGCTCTTCACACCTCATCTCTCTTCTTCTCTTCTCTTCTCCTTCCTGGCCTCGCCTCAGGAACAACGGAACGTGGTACACCGGTGCGCCCACCCCCGCTCCCCCCCCCCTTTTTTTTCTACAATCAAACTGCTGTTGGCTGACCCGTGTCCGTGTTTGGCGCCTCCATGGTTCTGGCAGGCAGACACCCGCCACGGCCAGGGGAAGATCGTGTGGCCGGGCGGGGGCTACTACGAGGGCGGGTGGAAGGACGGCTACCAGGAGGGCTCCGGCGTTCTTCACACCAGGTGCGTGCCCTTCTCACCCCCGGCCTCTCCCCGCTTTTCACGGGGCCGCTCACACCCAAGCGTTGAACCGCCGCCAACGCCGCCGCCAGGAACGGATTCACCTTCGAAGGAGAGTGGAGCAGGTAAGCGAGCCTCGCCCGCTCCAACGCTACGGGGGGGGGGGGCAGTCCTTGAACACCGCAGCCCCCCAAATCCCAACCCGTGTTCCATTGGGCTGTCGCAGGAATGAGCTGAGTGGCGAGGGCAGCAAGCATTGGTTCGAGAACGGCAAGCGGGAGGTCTACAAGGGCGCCTTCCTCCACACCAAGGTCCTGCCGCCTCTTTTGACTGCCGCGAGCCGTTGCTAACAGAGGCGCTGTAGGCCCACGGATACGGCCGCCGCCAGTACGGGAACGGGGCCACCTACGAGGGCACGTACGAGAGGGACCGCCGCGTGGGCCGCGGAGTCTACACATGGCCTTCCGGTCACCAATTTGTTGGCGAGTGGCAGGCACGCTACTCCCCACCCACCCTGCGTCCACAACCATCCCCCATTGACTTGCGGTCGCTGAATGGCGTGGGCTGTGGCGCCACAGGTGGGCAGGCGGAACGGGCGCCTCATTTGCCCCGATGGCCGGGAATTCGAGCAGGCTTGGAAAGGCACACTCTCCTGTCCCCCTCCCTGTGGATGAACGCCCCCCCCCCGCACACCTGATCTGAGCTGTGCCCCCGTTTTTGGCTGGTTGCGTGGCCCCTGCGCAGAGGACAGGATGCAGGCCGATGAGCTACATGCTCCGGGCGAGGTCGAAGTTGTCTCGCCAACACACAAGATCCGCGACGGAATCAAGTGGCTTAGTCTCAAGGACCACGGGTGACACCGGCCAAGGGGCGTCCCCCAACAGCGGTTGGACCAACCCAGTGCTTTTACAAATGTAAGAACGCGCGCTGGCTGAAATGGTTGGGTTACGGGCTTCACGGAATTTCCGAGCCGAAAAAGTGCCGTAAAAGCAGTAAATTTCCTACGACACCCTGTCCAAGAGGCCTCACCGATTGTGTCATCATTCTTTTTACCTCGCCAACACCCCAGACAAACCAACCAATCACCCAAAGCAGCATCTTGAGCAAGCAGAATGGCGGACGCAACGCACATTTCGCTTAAAGTAAAGCTTGATGAGGACATCAGGCGCTTCAGCGTGCAGAAGGACATCTCTTTCGCTGATCTCCATAGCCTCATCTCCAAGCACTTCGTGCTCGCTCCTGAGAGCGTACAGATCAAGTACATCGATGACGAGGAAGAGGTATGCAATTCGAGTTGGAGCTCCATTGTGTTTTGTGTACATCGAGTAGTAGTAACGCATCATTATTTCTCCTTTCTCAGCTCATTACGCTTGGCTCTGACCTTGAGCTTCAAGAAGCAAAGCGCCTGCAACCCACGGTACCACGGGCCCGAGATGCAGCTGCTTTTAAAGACAAAGACGACCATCTAATGGAATTCCATCCTGCTGCTCTTTTGCTAGGTTTTGAGGCTCAATGTGTATGACGTCAAGCCAAGGCGCTGTGCCTCATCCGACCAACCCCTGCCTCAGTTGATGGCCGTCTTTGTTAGAGATATAACCGTGCCCGACGGCACCAGCGTTACTGCCAACGTCAAGTTCCAGAAGGTCCCATCTTCTTTTGCCCTCCCCTCTCAGCTGTCCTGACAACCAACTGACTTTGATTTGTATGTAGGTGTGGCGCGTCAAGAACACCGGCACCGCGACCTGGCCTAAGGGCGGGGTTGTCATGAAGATGGTGGACCCCAACGACGGCCAGCTGCGCGTGCTCGCAGTGGGCACCATCACCCGTGCGGTTGGCCCTGACGAGGAGACCGACATCGGCGTTGAGCTTCAGGCGCCCTCGCGCCCCGGCCGCTGCGTTCAGTACTGGCGCCTTTTCGCTGAGGATGGCTCGGCATTCGGCAGTCGCCTGTGGGTCGACATCACTGTCGTCCAGGACAACGCCGCAGCGGAGAAGGAGCTGGCCGAGCAGGCAGAAGCCATGCGCCTGGCGGAGGAGGAGGAGCAGCAGCTCAGGCTGCAGCGTGAAGAAGAGGAGAGGAGGAGGCTGGAGGAGGAGGCCATGCTCAGGAAGCTGCAAGAGGAGGAGAAAGCCCGCTATGAGGAAGAGCTCGCTAGGCAGATGGAGGAACTCAAGCGACAGCTTGAGGAGGACGAAAGGAGGAAACAGGAGGAAGAGAAAGCGGCTGCCGCTGCCGCTGCCGAGGCTGAGGCGGCAGCGCTGCAGAAGAAGCGGGAGGAGGAGGAGGAGGCCAGGAGGCAGGCGGAAGAGGAGGCCAGGAGGCAGGCAGAGGAGGAGGCCAGGAGGCAGGCGGAGGCTGCGCTGAAGAAGAAGCAGGAGGAGGAGGCCAGGAGGCAGGCGGAGGAAGAGGCCAGGAGGCAGGCAGCAGCTGCGCTGAAGAAGAAGCAGGAGGAGGAGGAGGCCAAGAAGAGGCAGCTGTACAGCAAGTATCCGGGCCAGCTCACCGCCTTGGCCGAGATGGGTACGGGGGGTGCCCGCCTTTTCCGTGGTGTGTCTCTTCTTGTTCTCACGCCCCAGCCTTGCTTCTTGTTCTTCTTCTTTGCCCAGGTTTCACCAACGTGGAGCACAACGTGAAGCTGCTCGACAAGCACAAGGGCAGCCTGGACCTGGCGCTCGAGGCCCTCCTCTCTGGCCAGTGAAGCGGCGGCGTAACCAGACACCAGCCCGCTTCACCTCTCTACTCGCCTTTCTGCCCCGCTTGTACAGCCCCCCCCCCCCATTGGGGTAGCTCCGAAACGCACGCCCAAAAGAACGAAAAATTCAAAAATTTGGTAAAAAACGGTCGGGTGCAAGCAACGTTGTGCCGTTGTGTCCGCCAGCGCAAGCACAAAAGCGCTTGTCTGTCTTGTTGAATCATGGAGCAGCCACAACCACAGCACACACCG
>JANDJZ010001040.1:0-12753 GCA_027943245.1 Acanthamoeba sp. SK_2022b | reverse complement strand
CAGCCGGCGTCGTGGAGAGGTTGGTCATGAGCGCCTTGGTCTCGCAGGGGTGAATGTGGAAGCAGGGCACGCCCGTCACGGGATGCTCCTGGTGTGGTGTCCATGATGAGGCGGGCGAGTCCTCAAACACACATGTGTGGGCAGCGTGTGCGTGTGGGCACCTGTTGCGTGATGAAGTTCCAGCGTATGGCTTCATCCCTATGCTGCGATGGCACGTCGGCCCACACCTCGTCCCACGTCAGTGGCTGCCCGTCTGCGTGCGAACGAGCGAGTAGCGCGTTGAGCTCATTGGAGTCGTGTAGACGAACGACTCTCGCTTCGCTTTGGTTGGTTAAAGATTGTGCGAGTAGTACCGAGCTGGGAGGCCTGAAAGTAGAGGACAGGAACCTGGTAGGTGGAGCTGTACACGATGAAGTAGTCGTACACGTGTACTTGGCCTTGAGCGCCCGGCTCCACGCGACTAACCGCCACGGCGCAGTCGTCTGCATCTTCCACTACGTCGCAGCTCGCGTGGTCATTCTCAACAGAGCTGTGCACCTCTTCGGCGTACGCTGCGACCCGCCTCGCATTGTTCCTGGACACCAAGTACGCTCCTCCCTGTGGCGGCACAAGAGGACGGTGAGGGTCGTGGGGACAACAGCTTCATTACGTTTGATTGAGGGGCGTACAGGGCGGGAGGGTTGAGCAGTCGTGACGTACTCCCAACTGCCGCCAACACGCTCTACAAATTGGGCTGCCTCTCGCTCAAACTGATGGCCGTTGTGAGTTCATGTTCGCGACGAGCTGGCAGGAGAAGGCGGGAGCTGCACCTGGGCCCAGCTCAGCATCAAAATCAAAAACAAAAAAACAAAAAACAAAAAACAAAACGTATTATTTATTTATTTTTTTGGTTTTCCCTCTGCCTTTTTCTGCGAACGCGTTCCTCTGTATTTGTTGCGTTTATCTTTTTGGCTGTGATCGCTGGCAGTGTATCCAACGCTGCGTAGGTATGCGATGTGTTCTTCCCTCGCTTGCTGCCAGGCAGCGTTTTGTTGGCTGGGGCGCAACACCCATTTATTTTATTTTTTAAAATTTCTTGTAGTGGCATTACTTGATAAAAGTCTTTTTTTCCATCTGTGCTGTAGAGGATGAGTCTCAGCCCGCAAAAGGTCGATTTCGAGAAGATATGGAATGGATTGCAGGAGGGAGTGGCGAACATTATCACCCTCACGGGCGTCAAGGGCATGCCCATGATCGAGTACGTCGACGTGCCCCAAGACCATCACCCGAAACGAGCCAGCAACTGATTTTTTTCCCTCTTGCGCAGAGACATCTACAAGCTCTGCACAGCCACGCCTCAACCTTATTCTGAAGAACTCTATCTTCGACTTCGCGCCTTCCTCGAGCAGCATGTCAGTGCTTTGCGTGAGGTAACCCCCCCCCCCGCGCTAATCTCCATCTTGTGCAAAAACACTGTAACGATGCCCCTACGTTCTGCCTGCTATCAGGACATGCTTGCAAGCCAGGGCGATTTGCTGGCAGATTACCTGAAGAAATGGGAAGCCTACTCCACAGGCTCAGAGTACTGCCACCACATCTTCAGATACTTGGTGCCTATCCCACTCCTCGCTCTCTGCTGCCACACGCTTCTTCTGCAACTCTCTCTCGCGACCCAATAATACAACAACAATAAAATGGCCATGCTATTGTTGTATTATTTTATTTACACTTATTAATGAATTAATTTATTTATATTTATTTTACATACAGAACAACAACTGGATCAGAAAGCGACTCGAAGACTCGCGCAACAAGCTGGGCGGCTTCTCCGCCGGCCCCGCCTCCTCGACAGAAGTCTACGAGGTGTTCACGGTACTCCCCTCCCCCTCCCTTTGCCTGCGTGTGGCGCGTTCGCTCATTCGCCGCCACCGCCCATCGGCCGCCGCCAGCTCGCGCTGGTCATCTGGAAGGACCACGTCTTCTCCAAGGTGAAGGATCGCCTGGTGCGGTCCCTGCTCGAGCTCGTGACCAAGGAGCGCGACGGGGAGCTCATCAACGAACGAGTCGTCGCCGGCGTCATCCAAAGTTTTGGTACACTCTCTCCCTCTCTCTCTCTCTCCCCCTCCCTCTCTCTCTCTCCCTCTCTCTCTCTCTCTCTCCCTCTCTCACTCTTTCTCCCCCTCTCTCCCTCCCCCTCTCCCTCCCCCCCCTCTCTCTCACTCTTTTTCTCTCCCTCTCCCTCTCTCCCTCTCTCTCTCTCTCTCTTCTCTCTCTCTCCTCTCTCTCTCCCTCTCTCTCTCCCCTCTCTCACTCTTTCTCTCCCTCTCTCCCTCCCTCTCTCCCTCCCTCGTCTCTCTCTCTCACTCTTTTTCCCTCCCTCTCTCCTCTCTCTCTCTCCCTCTCCTCGCTCTCTCTCTCTCTCGTTGCCCCCCCCTCTCCTCATCGTTCGTGTCGTGTCCGGTGAGCAGTCAAGCTGGGGACCATCAACAAGAACAAGCCGCTGGAGATCTACAAGGACTTCTTCGAGGTGCCCTTCCTGGAGGACACGCGGGACTACTACGCGCGCGAGTCGGGCGCCTTCATCTCGACCAACGGCGTGTCGAGCTACATGAAGAAGGCCAAGGAGCGCCTCGAGGAGGAGGCCGCCCGCGGCAAGAAATACCTCGACTCCAGCTCCTTCGATAAGGTGTCTACGCGCACATACGCCCACCCTTGACCTGCGTTGTTTGGGCTCACCGAACGCGCGCGCGTGTCGTGTGTCGTGTGTGTGTGTGTGTGTGTGTGTGTGTGTGTTGTGTGTTGTGTGCAGCTCAAACGTGAATGCGACACAGCGTTGATCGAACGCCACAAGGACCTCATGCAGGTCGAATGCAAGACCTACCTTGCCGACGACAAGCGAGACGGTAGCCACCGTCCTCCGTCATGCACGCCTGTTCGACGTCTCACTCTTTCTGTGTGTGCGCGCGCGCGTTGTTGTTGTTGTTGTTGTGTGTGTGTGTGTGTGTGTGTGTTGCCAAACGCGCAGACCTGAGCCGTATGTACCACCTGCTGTCGCGCATCCACGAGGGCATCAACCCGATGCTCGAAGTTTTGCAGAAGTACGTCACCGACGTCGGCTTCGATGCCGTCAAATCCATCCCCGAAGCCTCCACCAAGGTTCGCTCCCTTCCCCCCCCCTCTCCCTCTCCGCAACCTCGCCTCTCCTCCACCCTTCGATCCGTGTGCGACACACACACGACACACACACACACACACACACACACACACACACACACACACACACACACACACACACACACACACAACACGCACACGCGCGCGCAGGACCCTGTTAAATATGTACAGACGCTGCTTGACGTGTACGTCAAGTTCAGCGACGTCGTCAAGACGGCCTTCGAGAACGACTCCGCTTTCGTCGCCTCCTTGGACAAGGTGCGGGGGTCGAGTTGAGTTAGAGGGAGGGGGGGGGGGTGGCTCCTCTGTTTGCGCTCGTCGCGCTCGTGGGCGGGCGGGTGGCTCACACACGCGCGCGCGCGCGCGGCGGCCCACGGGTGTTGCAGGCGATGAGGCAGATCGTGAACGACAACCCCATCAACAAGCGGACGACCAAGTCGCCGGAGCTGCTGGCCAAGTACTCCGACTTCATCCTCTCCAAGAGCAACAAGACCTTCGAGGACGACAAGCTCGACCAGATGCTCAACCAAGTCGTACGTCTCTCTCTCTCTCTCTCTCTTTCTCTTCAACACGAGGACACACGAACCTAACGATCGTGATGTGCGCGCGCGCGTGTGTGCGTGTGTCGTGTGCGTGTGTGTGCGCGTGTGTGTGTTGCGGTGGCGCGGGGACAGCTCACGATATTCAAGTACGTGGACGACAAGGACGTCTTCCAGAAGTTCTACAGCAAGATGCTGGCCCGCCGGTTGATCCACGGCACCTCCCTCTCAGACGACGCCGAGAGCGCCATGATCGGCGGCCTCAAGCAGGTCCGCGTGCCCCCTCATGATTGGCTCGTGTTGTGTGTGTTGTGTGTGCTGTGTGTGTGTGTGTGTGTGTGTGTGTGTGTGTGTGTGTGTGTGTGTGTGTGTGTGTTGTGTGTGTGTGTGTTGCGTGTGTGCGCGCGCGCGTGTGATGATGATGATGTGTATCGCGTCTGTTTGCTCACGTTCGAGGGGGGGGGCGGAGGGCAGGCGTGCGGATACGAGTACACGTCCAAGCTGCAGCGAATGTTCAACGACATGGCGCTCTCGAACGACATCAACGAAAAGTTCAAGGAGTACCTCGAAATCAAGAGCATCTCCAACGGGCTCGACTTCAACATCCTCATCCTCACCGCCGGCTCCTGGCCCCTCACCGCCCAGGCCGCCACCTTCAACGTTCCTCAAGAGGTACACCTCTACCTCTACATATTTTTTATTATTATTTTAATTATTTTAATTATTTTTGATTTGTTCTCTTTTTTTGATTGGTCGGTTGGTTGTTTACAACTTTGGGGGGGGGGGTAAGCACAGTTGGAGAGGTGCGTCAACAACTTCACGGGCTACTACAACGGCCAGTACACGGGGCGAAAGATCAACTGGCTGCACCACCTGTCCAAGGGCGACCTCAAGACGTTCTACCTGAAGAAGCGCTACGAGTTCCAGGTCACCAACTACCAGATGGGCGTGCTGCTCATGTTCAACAAGGCCGAGCGGCTGACCGTGGAGGAGATCAGCTCCTCGACGAACCTCAAGGACCGGGAGCTCACGCGCACGCTCCAGTCGCTGGTCTCGTCCAAGATCCTGCGGAAGGAGCCCGACGGCGCGACGTGCGAGCCCACCGACGCCCTGACGCTCAACGACCGGTTCGCGAGCAAGCGGCTGCGGTTCAAGCCGGCGGCCGTACTGCAGAAGGAGACCAAGGAGGAGAACACCGAGACGCACAAGTCGATCGAGGAGGACCGCAAGCTCTTCCTGCAGGCGGCCATCGTGCGCATCATGAAGGCGCGCAAGACCCTGACGCACGTCAACCTCGTCAAGGAGACCATCTCGCAGGCCAAGGCCCGCTTCCAACCGTCGATCCCCATGATCAAGAAGTGCATCGAGCACCTCATCGAGAAGGAGTACCTCCAGCGCCAGGAGGGCGAAACCAACACCTACTCCTATGTCGCCTAAGTGAGGCCCCCCACTTAACAACAAAACAATTCAAACAAACAAATGACAACTCCTGCTGCTGAACAAGAAGCAAGGGGCAGAAAAATTAATAATAATAATAAATAAATAAATAAATAAATATATTATGTAGAAGTATGAACAGTTATGTACAGAATTACATGTAGGAGGTGTCATGTACAACAGACGAGAAGGATAGAGACGAGAAGAAGGTGAAGAAGGTGATCAGCCGAGAAGGTGGCTGAGGAAGTCCTCCTGGTCGGGAGAGAGGCCGTCGCCGTAGTTGTCCGGCTGTTGTAGGAGTCGGTTGATGTCCTGCTCCAGAAGTTCCTTCTGGCGGAGCAGCTCGGCCATCCTCTCCTCCTTGGCGAACTGTTCGAGCAAAACGTCGGGAAGCTCCAGCTCGTCGGTCTCCTGGTGCTGCTGTTGCTGGTGACCAGGCTCCTCCTGAACCATCGACTGCTCTACTTCGGGGATGCTGCGTCGACGAGCCTGCCTGGTCCGCGTAGTGGCGGTAGTGGCCCTACGTCCCGCGGGTCGTCCTCGCTTGGCCGGTGGCCGCGGGGCGCCTTCGCGAGCAACGAGACACCAGAGGTGGTCCTTGCCCGAGGCGTAGCTGGACGAAGTATGGGGCTTGTAGAACTTGCGCTTCTCGTTCTTGGAGAGACACGACCTGATGGCCGCCTTCCAGTTCCGCTTGCCGTCGACCTCCTCGGGGAAGGCCTCCTCGATGGTGCTGTAGATGTCCGCCAGGGTGCCCTTGCCTCCTCGTCGCCCGAGCGCCCACTCCACCTTGGCCACCCATGTTCGCGGTGCCGGATGCGGGATGCCCTCTTCCTCGTCCTGCTCCGAGCTGTCCTCCTCGGCTATGTCGTCCTCTTCCTCCTCTTCGTGTAGCGGGGATGACGGAGGCTGCCATTCGTCGGTGCAGCCGCTCTGCTTTTCGTCGGCCTCCTCCACGTGGCGTCGCTTGGCCGAAGGCTCGCAGCCCTCCGTCGCGGCTGGCGAGGAGGGTGGCTGGTAGTCGGTGTCGTATTCGAGCTGCCGCAGCTCGTCCATGTCTTCCTCAGAAGCGCTGCGCGCCAGGCGTCGCTTCCTGTTGACCTGCTGGACCTGGCCCTTCTTCTCTCCTCCCTCGTTGGCCAGAAGGTGACGGGAGTGCTCCTCAGGTGCGCCCGCAACGTGGGTAGACATTTGGCAGGGTGGGTCGTGGCTCACCATTTGTGTAGGATGGGTGTGTGTGGTGGTGATGTTGGTGGCCTGTTCTTTCTTCAAAGGTGGAATTTGTTGAAGAGGCGCGTCTTCGGTGTATGGTCTCGTGCCTGTCGTTTGTGTCCACTGGCCTCGTTTGGTTTGTGTGCGTCTGTGTGGTCTGGTGGCGCCAGTGGCCGTTCGTTTCGCTTGTTGCCACGTAGTGTGCGTTTGCTACGTTTTGGGTTGTTGGGTCTCCTTTACGGCGGAATCGGCTCCCCCCGGAGCTTTTCTGCGAACCTTCCCACCTATGGCATGCCCGCACTGGCGGAAATCCCGGACTCCTTTTCGGGCGTCAGCGTGCCCTCAAGATTTATCGCGGAAGTGTCGGAATGCTTGGAATCGCAAGCTCGCAAACTTCTCGAAGCTTCCAGAAGTATTTCCCGCGCAAACGCGCGTTTATCACTCCTCATCTCCGCACAAGTGATCCGCAGGCAGAACAGATACACAGAGAAGACAATGCTGCGTCAGGCCACATTCTGGAACGAGGAAGGGGAGGCACCACTCCTGCAGAGAAACGATGGATTCCTTAAGCAGGGCGAGGATCTCGAGGGGGTGTTCCGAATCGTGCAGAGATGGCCGGAATTGGCGGGGGCCAAGCCGTTGCCGGCGGACTTTGAATGGCCGGAGGCCAAGGCCATCAGCGAGGAGAACCAGCGCATCGTGCTGCGTGATGCTGAGCGAACGTTCCTGGGCGAGGCCCAGCGGCAGAAGCTCCAGCGGGTGCTCACGGCCCTCATCCACCGATTCGGCGACTACGCACAGGGCCTTGGCTACGTTACCAGCTTCCTCATGCTTACCCTCGATGAGGCCTCGGCCGTGACCATTCTCGCGGAGCTGAACGAGAACGAGCGCTACGTGCCCGGCTACTGGAAGCACGAGGCCGTGGGCTTTGCCACCGATGCGCTGGTCTTTGAGGAAATCCTCGCGCGCGAGCAGGACGAGGTCGTCCAGCACCTCAAGCAGCGCTTCATCCTCCCCGAGACCTACTGCCAGAAGTGGTTCGTCGGGCTCGGCGTGCACGTCCTCCCCTTCGAGCTCCTCTTCGCCTTTTTCGAAGGCTTCCTTGCCGGGGGTAGCCGCTACCTCTTCCAGTTCGGCCTCTCGGTGGTCGACCACCTGCGCGACGAGGTACTCCGCACCAAGGACGCCGCCAACCTCTACGCGCTCCTGCGCCTCGATCCCAAGCACCGCGCCATCACGCCCGAGCTGCTCCGCTCGATCATCGCTCGCGCGCCCGAGTTCGCCGACGCCGTCCTGGCTGCCGACCTGCCCGCCCTGCGGCGCGATGTCTTTGACTCCAAGCTCCGACCGCGCCTCGAAGCTGCCCGCCGCTCCTTCGAGGAGGCCCGCAACCAGAAGGCCAGCGACGACGACGAGGACAGCGGCGACGAGGACGGTTCGGACGATGATGAGGAGGGCGAGGGCGAGGAGTGTCAGGTGTGCAAGGAGATGTCGCCCGAGCTCTACTGCAAGGACTGCAACCTGCTCCTCTGCGGTGCGTGCCACGAGGGCGGCGAAGGCGGCCACTCGCCGTCGCACAAGGTCGACGAGGACTGGGAGGAGGCCAACAAGCTCGCCCAGCTCATGGCCAAGACCCACATCTCCAGCTAGAGTCTGCGCCCGCGCTACACAAACAAATAAACAAAAATAAATAAATAACAAAACAAAATAAATGCCAACAATTTTTATTTAAAAAAACGCCACTACACGCTGGGGTCGTCCGTGCTTGAGGGCGTCGAGCAGGCGGCGCTTGAGCTCGCCCAGGTTGCCCGCGCGCAGATGCGCGCGGATGGCCTCGAAGAACAGGCTGTACTGGTGCGTGTTGTGTCTGGTGTTGGCGCGGCGGACATGTGTGTGGGTGAGGTGGAAAAAGGGCAAACACGATCGTCGCTAGCTGCGAGAGAGAGAGAGAGAGGGAGAGAGGCACGCACATGTTGAGGAGGACGGAGGCCAGCATTTCGTGCGTGGAGAGGAGGTGGTGGATGTAGCCGATCGAGTGGTGCGTGCACGCGTAGCACTCGCAGCCCAGCGAAATGGGCCGCGGGTCCAGCTTGTACGCCCGCTCGCGCACGTTCACCTTGAGCGCGTCCTCCATGTAGGGCAGCCCCGCCTGGACTCCCCCCGTGTCGATGTTGCCGTCGGCCGGCGTGGGGGACACGCCGAGGAAGGCAAAGTTGAGGGCCTGGCCGAGCTCGGTGGCCATGGTGGGGTAGGCGCTGTTGATCAGGTCCACGCCCTGCTCCACGCACTGCAGCACCTCGAGCGGGGCGCCCACCCCGGCCACCATGCGCAGATGGTGGGGCGGCAGCTCCTTCTACGCGCGCGCACACGTCATCAATCACACACACGCGGGGGGGGGGGAGTGGTCAGTATGGGCGTGTCACGGAGACGATCAACGCGCACGGAGGTGTGCGCACTATGATGGTGGCGAGGAGGGTCTCGCGCTCGGCAAACGACTCGCCCAATCCGAATCCAGAGAGCAGGAAGCCTGCAACCATTGGTGGTTTTTGAGTGGGGGGGGAGGCGGTGAGTGTTGGTTACATAGCAACAATCGCCGCGGCCTCCACAGCACGCACCGTCCACGTTGCGCTTCGCCGTCTCCTGCGCCGAACGCACGCGCAGGTCGACGTGTCGCCCGCCGCCCACGACGCCCAGCACGCGCGTGCCGCCGTCGCGCGGTAATCGCTGGAGGCAGACATCGAGCCACTGGAGGGCGAGCTCGTGGGCCTTCTGGGTCTGCTTGCGCGAGGCCAGGCAGGAGATCTCGGGGGCGAGGGCGGCGAAGGCGTCCGGCCGGAGGGCCGCCACGTGTCCCACGTAGGCGTCCACGCTCACCAGCGTGCGCCCGCCGCCCGTTCGCACCGCCACGCCCTCCTTCGCTATCGTGCCCTCCTCGTGCGCCGCCACGTCTCGCACTGCACCGGTCGCGTGAGATGCAGGCGCCTGTCGACATAATATCACGGGCCACGGCGACCACCGCCAAGGAGGAGAAGACATGCACCGGTGAGGAAGAAGGAGTGGTCGAGGTCGACGACGAACGCGCCCACGCCCTTTCCAAAGCCCCGCAGCGCCGCCGTATCGGGGTAGCTGCACACATACACATATCGCATACGCGCGGGTAAGCCGCCACCTTAAAGGCGCTACCTCAAGTCACGGTGTGGGGAGGGGGGCGGCGCACAAGTCCTGGAGGGGCAGCTGGAGGGCGTCGAGGTGGGGGATGTGGGCGAGGAGGTCGGGGGTGAGGTGCGGCACGCAGCCCTTGCGCGTCGCCGGCAGCCAGCCCGGAGTAGCGACCTCGCCCCGCCCTGGCTTCACCGTGGCGCGCCCCAGTCGTGGCCCCGCACCGCTCCCCTCGTGTACAACCGTGAACCAGGAGTCGCCCGGCGCTGCCTGCCCTGCGTCTTCCATCTTGTGATCAAATAAAAAAGGGTTATCGAAAATAAATATAAAACAAAAATAGGTCAGAAAATAATTAAGAAATGGAGAGCGGAAGAAAGCCGGAAAACAACAGCCACGACCTCTAAACTCCAACCGATACAGCCACACGGCCACATCGCACATCCAGGAGCCAACCGGTTAATCGCAAAATGGTACGCCTCCCACGTTCTGTCTTGGCCAGCTTATTAGTTGGATGACATGGCCTGAAATTTGATTTGATTTTTGAATTAAATCATTTCATCCTCATCTCATCTGGATCGAGTAGAAAGTGAGGACCATTTCCCGAAATGAGGCGGAATTCACCAGAGAGAGGAAGGTGGATCTTGTCCGCATGCAGCGCAACGTGGATCCTGCCCAGCATCCCTTCGAGAAGCCGCGAGAGTACACGCGTGCCCTCAACGCCGTGAAGATGGACAAGATCTTTGCCCGGCCCTTCGTTGCCGCCCTCGACGGCCACAGCGACAGCGTCTTCTCGCTCTGCCGCCACCCCGACTCCCTCACCCACATCTTCTCGGGCAGCTGCGATGGCGGTACCTCCTCTCCTCCACTCTCCACTCCTCTCCTCTCCTCTCTCCCGTTGCGTTCGTTGGGGGGCTGACCTGGCGGCCGCCGCAGAGCTCAAGGTGTGGAACCTGTCCACGCACGCGTGCCTGGCCACGCTGCCGGCCCACCGGGGCTTCGTGCGCGGCGTCGCCATGGGACACGGCAACAACTCGGTCATCACCGTCGGCGACGACAAGACGGTCAAGCTGTGGCCGCTCTCCCTCGACGCCCTCCGCCACGGCCTGCCCGAGGACATCCAGGTCTGCGCTCGCCCTCCCCCCCTCGTGGCTGGACAATGGGCTCACGCGCTCATCTGTGCATGCGCGCACGCGTGTGTGTGATGTGTGTGTGATGTGTGTGTGATGTGTGTGTGTGTGTGTGTTGTTGTTGTTGTTGTGTGTGTGCAGCCCCTCACCACCTTCCTGGGAGAGCACGCCTTCTCGGGGGTCAGCCACAAGGCCGCCCAGCCCATCTTCGCCACCTCCGGCCCGGTCATCCTCCTGTGGGACGAGACGCGCGGCTCGCCCACCGCCACCTTCGAGTGGGGCTGCGACAGGTCCGTGAGCCCCCCTCCCTCTCCCTCTCCCCCCATTGCCCGTCGAACGCCGGTGGTTGTCGATCATCATGGCGTTGACAACGTGTCGTGTCGTGTCGTGCAGTGTCAACGCGGTCAAGTTCAACCCCATCGACACGGACGTCCTCGCCTCGCTGGCCTCCGATCGTTCCCTCGCCTTCCACGACGTCCGCGCCTGTACGTGCCCCTCCCCCAATCCACCATTTTCAAAAAAATTTCAATAACAAAACAAAAAAACAAAACAAATAAAAAACAAAAAAATAAAAAAATAAAAAAACAAATAAAACGAATTCTCACGGTGGAGGGCTTTGTTGGTTGCTCGCGTGCAGCGACTCCGATCCGTAAGGTGATCATGACGATGCGCGGCAATGCGGTGGCGTGGAACCCCATGGAGGCGTTCAACTTGTCGGTCGCCAACGAGGACCACAACGTCTACACATTCGACATGCGACGACTCGACACCGCCCTCAACGTGCACCAGGACCACGTGCGTGCACAACGCCCCATCTCGATGCCCCCCCCCCACTCACAATGCGCCATTGCCGCGCATCACCCTTTCGTGGCCCGCTCACCCCCACATGTGCACCGTGTGTGTGTGTGTGTGTGTGTGTGTGCGTGCGTGCGTGCGTGTGTGTTGTGCGTTGGATGTGCGCGCGCAGGTGGCGGCGGTGCTGGACATCGACTACTCCCCGACGGGCGAGGAGTTTGTCACGGGTTCCTACGACCGCACGCTACGAATCTTCCGCCGCTCGGAGGGGCGCAGCAGGTATGTGTACATGAGTGGCATGTGATGACGATGATGGTGGATGATGGTTGGATGGATGATTGATGTCGTGTTGTGCAGGGAGGTGTACCACACAAAGCGGATGCAGAGGATCTTCTGCGTGCGGTTCACGGGCGACTCGCGGTTCGTGATGTCGGCGTCAGACGACACCAACATCCGACTGTGGAAGGCCAACGCGTCCGACCCGCTCAAGGTGCTGGTGCCCCGCGAGAAGAAGAAGATGGAGTACCAGGAGAAGCTCAAGGCGCGATACCGCCACCTGCCCGAGATCCGCCGCATCGACCGCCACCGCCACCTGCCCAAGGCCGTGCACGGCGCCACTCGCCTCAAGACCGTCATGAAGCAGGCCGAGCGCCGCAAGGAGAAGAACCGCGCCGCCCACTCCAAGGAGGGCGCCAAGCCCGTGCCCGAGCGCAAGCGCCACATCGTCGAGGTCCAGCAGTGAGCTGGCGCCCCTCTTCGATAATAAAAATAATAAAAATAAAAACATTAAAAATAATAGAAGCGATTGAGAGAAAGAGAGAGATTGCGTCAATTTTTCTTTTCTATTTTTAAAATAATAGAAGCGATTGAGAGAGAGAGAGATGGCGACGGCGGCAGCAGAGGAAGATGGGGAGATGATGAGGCGGCGACGACGGGCCATCCTGCAGAATTTCTATGGCGCGGCAGAGGCAGAGCAGGAGAAGCAGGTCGCCCCCGATCCGGCCAACATCGACAATGCGGCGTTCGATCCAGATCGTTACTTTGAGCGGCTGCTCAGGTCACAAGGCGTGCGACGCCTGTTGAAGACGGACCAAAGCATGCTGCGCGACATCAAGAAGCTCGACAGCGACATGAAGACGCTCGTCTACGAGAATTACAACAAATTCATCAGTGCCACCGACACCATCCGCGACATGAAGAGCAACGTGGAGAACATGGAGGAGGAGATGCAACGCCTCACTGCCAACATGGACACCATAACTCTCGTCTCCGACAGCATCACCGCCACCCTCGCCCCCAGACGGTATCGTGCGCCTACACTACACGCACTG
>JANDJZ010001039.1:0-12789 GCA_027943245.1 Acanthamoeba sp. SK_2022b | reverse complement strand
CCTGGACTTCGAAGCCGGCCTTGCGCAGCAGCTCCCTGGTGGTCTCGGACACGAGCTCGAGGTCGTCCGGCACGAGCGCAATCTTGGTCTTGACGCAGGAGAACTGGTCGAGGGTTTGCGCGAGGGCCAGCGTGGGCGTCACGTAGTTGTTGTTGGCCACCGCGGTCAACCACGCGCGCTGCACGTCCACAACGGGAGGGGGGGTGGCATTAAAAAATGACCAAAAACTGAAGAACGAAAACGAAGAACGAAGACGAAGATCGAAGATCTAGGGGGGGGGGCTTACTTTGCTGTGTTCGGCGGATCCGCCGAGGGCCTCGCAGGCGTGCGGAGATCGAAGGAGGCGTCGCTTGTCGAACGCGGCTCGGGCCATCATCTCGTTCTCTCGGCGGAGGTGTTCGACATCGCCGCGGAACGAACGCCAGCCGGCCTCGACACGACGCCACTGGGGTACCATCCAGTAGCTGTTGAGGAAGGGCCAGTAGAAGATGAGCAGGACGAGGAGGACAAATGCCACGGCTGCGATGAAGGATCGCAACACCAGCGAACGATTATCGTTCACGAATCGATAGCCTTGTCGCCACAGGTCGTCGCCAAGTTGATGGAAACGGGTTTGGTAGTGATGTGATCGGACGTGTCCTCGCTCGGGATTATAATGTCGTTTTTTGATGATCAGAGGCGAAGCATCCACGTCGCTTTCATCTTCGCTGCTGCTGTTGCCCATCCCCTCCAGATCGGCCTCCACCACCGCCGGCTGAAAGATCAGCGACGACCCTGGTGGCGGTTGCAGCAGATTACGTTTCATCTTCTATCTCAACTTCCTCCTTCTTTCAATCGCTTTTTCTCGTGCTACGTTGATCTTCGTTTTCTTCTACTCGTGGAGC
Organism: Acanthamoeba sp. SK_2022b; assembly: GCA_027943245.1. NCBI lineage: Eukaryota > Discosea > Longamoebia > Acanthamoebidae > Acanthamoeba > Acanthamoeba sp. SK_2022b. The sequence continues at coordinate 11,905 of JANDJZ010001039.1, read as the reverse complement.
TTGCTCAAGTCCTCTCGCACTTTGTCTCTAAATCGGGATTTCTTTCTCTCCTATGCGTCCAAGGGGCTTTCTCTATATCTCTCGAAGCAGATCGAATCGATGTAACGACGTCTCGTTTGGCCCCACGATTGAGACGGAAGGACGGTGGAGTACGTGTGTTATCGATTCCTGCGTAGCCGTGAAGTGAGAACGCGAGACGTGTGGTCAGCAGACAGACAGCAACAGACAACAAAGAACAATTTTAAAATTATTAATTAATTAACGGCGCAAGGTCCGATGATGACCCGCGTATCTCAGGGGAAAGTACCTGGACAAGGGCAACCAAGCGCCCGCACCAAGCACGAAGCAGAGAAGTTGGAGCGGGCGAGATAGCGCTGAGAGAGGAAGGTTCCTGTAACCGCCTTGCTTCCTGCCGTGTGGCAACGATAACAAAAACTTCTTTGAGCTCGAGCCACACAACACGTTGGTCCGCGTGTCCGCGCGAGCAGCGAAGGGAGGGAGAGAATAGTGGATCGAACTTACCACTCGTGCCACGACAGCAGACAGAGCACAGAAACAACGTACGCCGAGGAGGCGAGGTGGAAGTCGTGACGCGTGGCGGACTTACGGGGCAGAACCTGGTCAGCTGGCTTTTGGTTGGTGCACGCTTTGTGACGTCTGGCCGACACTGTCGCGGTTGAGGTTGAAAGAAACGAAAGACAGCTGTGACTCCCCTGTCACAAATAGGTCTAGCACAGACGGGCCCGCAGCGTGCGTGCGGCCCAGCACATTGCGCCGCACGGAATTTCATAGGACTGCGTGGTTACTGTGTTGGCGGGCGACCCGCAACACCAGAACACCCAGGAAAAGAGAATGGAAGAGAAGCACGTTCTTCTCAATTACGAAAAAGAAGAGTTAGACCCTTGAGGTTACCTGCATCCAGGACTGGAGGCTCAACCTTAACACAACCACAACTGTTCTAAACTGTAACCACAGTAAGAAACCAGGCTACTGGCTGGAGGTGACCAGCTGTTATCCTCACTACCACAAATGCCAATAACCTGTCAATGCACCACAGGCCTTGGACAGTACATGCTTTCACTGGTGAGTTGGGATGCTTGCTGTTCAGCAATCCAATGTCAGCAATGCTTGTGGGAACTCCAAAATGCACCGTTTATTCCTGCTGTAACTGCACTTTCAGCACCTGAGCACGGACAAGCTCTTGCAGTTCTACGGGCAGCTGGATGACTTTGGCCTCAAGCGAGTGGCCATCCTGTTCATGGCAGTGATGGTTGACAAGGAGTTTCACACATTGGTAGACCAGGCTGGCGGGGTTGGCAGGCAACATGCCCAGCGCGCCACCGTAGAGATGCCGTGTTGGTGGCAGGCCCTCCACGTACTTTCGTACAGCATCACGGGCCAACGTGAAGAAGGCCTCCTGAACTCCATCGTTCTTCTTCACATCGACTGAGAGGCAACCACACAAGCACACCACTTGTCACTACGAGTCAAGCAGTGCTTCTATAGGGGACATGCGGACACCTTCGATATACTTCATGCCAGCATTGGTAGCGTAGGTCATGCCCTCCTCGCGGCTCACCACTCGAGGCGCACGCTCATGGCTGCCGTCGTGGCGGCTGGTGTGATGGTCTTCGTCGGGGTCGCGACAGCTGGAGACCTCGGCCACGAGCAGTCGCGCCGGGAGATCCCAGCCCATATGTCGCCTGGCTATCTGGACCCACGTGTCCAAACTGTCAAACGATTGGCGGTCTGGCCCACCGCAAACAATCAGCGGTCAGTACGGGTAAGAACAAAACGATCATAATAAACACACACACACACACACACACAACGAGTGGGCCATAGGCGGCCAAGGATACCGGAGGGGTCGAACACGAAAAGGAGGCCGTGCGCGCCCCGAAAGTAGGCCGTGGTGATGGTCCGAAACCTGTCTTGCCCAGCCGTGTCCCATACCTGCAATTTCTGTTGTGTTGGTTGTGTGCGTGTATGAAGGTTAACGTTCACGTCAAAGTGATGCCATCGGAGCGTCCGCAAGGGCAGGCCAAGAGTACGACGGCACGACCGTCGAGGTTGTGGATCGTGTGTATCCTAAAGTCGATGCTGGTGCAGGGAGAGAAAGTAAGTGGCGACCACTTCTCAACAAGACGGGAAGGCGCCAGGGAGCTACCCGCTGGTAGAGAGCAACGTTGGTGTCCAGGGATTGTTGGTGAAGCGAAGCAGCAGGGCGGTCTTCTTTGTGCCTGCCGGGGAGACGCCAACATGAAGCCAAAGAGAGGGGGGGGGGGCGAAGAGAGAAGACGCGTGCGTACTGGCGTTGCCGACGAGGAGGAGCTTGGCCAGCAGCTCCCCATTCCGGGTTGTGGTCATCGTCAACTTCGGCACCACAGCTGTGGCCGGTGCAGCTGCGGTTCAACGGGCGGATAAAGGTCAGGTTGGGCAACGCCAGTCGAGGGGTTAGGGGGCGGACCCTGTTTGCTTTCCTTGCTGCCCATCGCTTCGCTCCGCACCTTTCCTGTTGGACTTCTTCAACGCTTCACGGACAGCCAAGACGGCGAACAACACAAGAGCAGTTGGCCTCTGGTTGAAAAAGCAAAGTGAAAACATTATGGGGGAATGGCAAGGGCTGGCGTCGGCGTTCTCGTCAGCACCCGCTTTTGTTTGTGGTTGGGCAGCTGTCTTTGATGTTCTTCAGCATCAAAGGGAAGAGCGACGCCTCAGTTGCGACTTACGGTCAGCGGATGGCCTCACGTCATCCGCAGGCAACACATGATCACGCACGAAGGCGCAGGGAGGGGGCCAGATTGGAGTGACGTGCGATCAATGTAATTGACGCTACTAAAGGCTCAGATGGAAGACAGCACCGCTACAGATGAATATAATCGAAGGGATTAAATGGGATTAGTCGGTTTCCTCCTTAGTGCCAGCGGTGACGTAGTGGAAGAGAACGATGATGAGGAACACACTGCAGCCCATCAAATTCGCCAGCACGCCGAGTTGCACGTCGTCGATCATTTCTAAAGCGCGATGAGGTTGAACGAGAGTGTTACTACTTGGCCTCTCTCTCTAGAAAATAAGACCAAGGGAATGCAATCGCGACGTACCCCTTGATGATGTTGGTCGAGGCTGCTCCTTTAAAAAATGGCTTTTCCCTTCTATTTCCTCTCTACTCCAAAAACTAGCTGTAAAATTAGATACGAAATGGAGCAGCGGACAGCGTGCCTTGTGGCGCTTCTTGTATCACTTCTCGCTTGCTTTGGGCCCCTTTTGGTGGCCTCTCAAATCGTCTGTATATGCCCTTCTGCCTGGACCTAGATCTGTGTCCATTTTTTTAAAACAGTTTTTGGTGGGGAGAGCAGGCGAGGATGGCCAGGGCATTTTGAGGACGTTGCCAACCGAAATCAACCAGGTCGTGCACTTCAACGCGTGCGGACTCGCCCTACCCGTACGCACTCCGTCTGCCTCTCGAGCTCGTTCCTGCAACGTAGCTCTCAATGCTTTCGTGGTGGCGCTCCAACACCAGGACGGCAACGGCACGGCGTATTACTACTCGTGGAGCTTCGGAGATGGCGCCGTGGAGCAGGCCAACAACGTGCGTTCGCGCCTCCGCTCCGATCGCGCCCTCCCATCAAACACTCACTCCTGTACTCGTGTCCCAAACGGCTTGCGCAAATGCAGAGCTGGGTGTCGCACACGTACTTGAAGCCGGGCATCTACGACGTCTCCCTCAACGTGACCCATAACAACACGAAGAACAGCTACAGCTCCATCGCCCGCATTTTCGGTACACGCACGGAGACACGCGCACGCGCACGCAATGGGTTCGAGCTCGCGAGTTGTTGATTGCGTTGAGGCGCACTCCCCCCTCTATCCTTCCAGACTGCTCGGACAACACGACCCGCGCCGGTGAGGACGTCATCATCGTGCAGGGCAAGCCCACCGCCAACTCGGCCTTGACCCTGTGGGCCTGCATCGAGCAGCGCACCGATCCCAACACCACCATCACCTACAGGCACGCCCACACATCCACGTCGCACAAACGCTCAACACGGATATCATCTGATGCGTGCGTGTGCGTGTGCGTGTGCGTGTGCGTGTGCGTGTGCGTGTGCGTGTGCGTGTGCGTGTGCGTGTGCGTGTGCGTGTGCGTGTGCAGTTGGGATTTTGGCGACAACTCTGTCGATGTGCCGCAGCTGCGGAGGAACCAGGTGTTGTATCACATTTTCAACTCATCGGGCTCCTTCAACATCACTCTCAAGGTGGGCGTCGATGATGGCGCGACCGGCATCCAGCAGCAGATCTACACCTCAGTCATTAAAGTCGCCACCGGTAGACCACCTCGCGAATCGGTTTGACTGTGTGTGCATGTGTGTGCGTGTGCGTGTGCGTGTGTGTGTGTCTTTGTCGTGGTCGTTTGTTCTGACTGTGAGCTGCAGCCTCGCCCTCGCCCGCGCCTGCCAAGAGCGACGACGGCCTGAGCGGCGGCGACATTGCAGGCATCGGTACGGCTACCCCCTCTCTGAGACTTCGCCCCATCGAAGTTGCGTGTCGCTCATCGTCGGCCGGTTTGTTGCTTGTGTCGTGTGTCGACATGTGTCGCGTGCGCGGGCTCCACAGTGACGGGCATCGTCGTGGGCGTGGTCGTGGTGACGGTGGCCATGGGCATGGTGCTCAACTACGTCCAGCAGCGAAGGAGGCGGAGGAACGAGGCCATCAATGCCACCTCCACCCACTACGAGCTCCTCATGGAGGACGGCGTATAGCCCACAGGCACTCCTCAAGTGTTTCCTTTTATTTATTATCAATAATTAATTAAGACTCGCCTGCACCTTGCCGTTTTTTTTTTTTTTTTTTTTTTGTATTATGGCAGTGCCTCGCCTGCCCGCAGTTTTCGGAACACAAACGTCGTGCGCAAACCTGTTTTTGTTTACAGAATAAAAATAAACCATTATTAAATAATTTAATCATAAAAATGACATTTGGGGCGGTACCGATGAGTTCGAGTTGGTTGGGGAAGAGCTTCTTATTGGTCTTGGTCCAGCCCATGATCTCGATGAGCGCGGCCTCGTGGCTCTTCTTGTGGTCCTCGTAGAAGTCGATGAAGTTGACCATCTCGACCATCTCCAGCTGCAGCTTCTTCGCCAGCTGGAGCAGCGTCGGGAAGTGCACCAGGTACTGCGTTCGATCCTCCATCTCTCGCATCCTATGTGTGTACGACGTCCCTGCATCGTGTGTCGTGTCGAATGTGAGCCACACATCGATCACGGCGCGGCCCACATACGCGGTTGTCACAGGCAATTACCAAAGGGCTTGAACCGACTGAGGTCATCGTTGAACTCGATCTTGTAGAGGTCTCCGCCAAACTTGGGCGCCTCGTCGCCCTTCGAGTTCACTTTGGCCGCCTTGCTCCTGCGCACAACAAAGGTGAGCAACAACACGCGCGGGCAGGCACGAGTGTGTGTGAGTGGGAGAGGGGGCAGAGAGCGCGGACCAGATGGCCGACGAGTCGGGGAGGAAGCCGAGGAAGTAGCCGCCCTCGCGCAGGCGACAGGTGGCGCTGCGGAGGAAGAGCTCGGCCGTCTCCTCGGAGGCGAAGCTGTTCTGCATGCCATCAAAGCAGACCACCACGTCGAAGCTCCTCCCCTCCCCGAGCGCCTGGTCGAGCGACGTCTGCACACCCCAACACCCGCAGTATATGCACCGCGCCTCGTCAGAGGCAGGCGCCGCGGGAAAGAAACAAGTTGAAGATGAAGAAGATGAAGAGGGTAGAGGGTACCGCGTAGAGGTCGGCCGTCACAAAGTCGGCGTCGAATCGCTTTGTCTTCTCCCACTTGTGCTGGGCCGCGGCCACTGCGGCCGAGGACGAGTCTGCGTGCGTGTAGCGGGTGGGTCACCCACACCGGGAGAACGCAGGGAGCTGTATGTACGACGTACCGACGGTGGTGAGGTGTTGGATCTTGTGGCGCGCGTAGGTGTGGTGGGTCCCGCCGGCTCCACCGCCGCTGCCGTTGCTGTCGTCGCTGCTGGTGCCTGCTCCCGTACGCCCGCACGAGATTTCGAGCACGTCGTCGCCCTCGTCGAGTACATCTCCCAAAATCACGCACTTGATCCATTTTTCAAAGTTGAGGGCTTGCCAGGCCGGGTGCACTCTCGCCTTCTCTTGGACCTGCATGTGCGCGGCCACCGCCGAAGCCACCCCGCTTCGTCCCGCTGTCTCTGCCTCCATCTGGTTTCTTTTTGATAACAAGATTTGAATTTCCATTTGTATTTCTTTTTTCACATTTAGGAAAACACTAAAGAAATGGTACCTGGGGCTGGTCGCATAGGTCACCTCCCCACTGGTGAACAGGGAACTGAAGCAACGCTCTCGCCCAATCCAGCCTGGTCCCAGCCCTGGAGTTGTTCGTCCGTAACTCCTGTGGATCCACCCGCTGATCCAGTATAAAGGTCGATCACACGTTGACTCATTCCAAATCAACCACAACCCACCATCAAGATGAAGCGGCTATCCTTCGTGTCGGGTCTTCTCGGACTACTAGTGTGCGCCCTGGTGATCGGCGCCCTGGCCGACGGCGACGACTCTGATCTCGTAGTGGAGGCCATCGGAACCAATGGCCCTGTCGTGGATTTCCTCTCCTTCAACTCGACCAATGTTGATAATTACCCTGGCAAGCGAGGTATGCCCTCACCCTGAGACATCATGACTCCATGCAGCGGATTGACCTTGTGATCGTACACAGCGTACTACCTGTCGGTGAGCCCGTCGAGCGGACCAGTCGGCGCACCGTTCACCGTCTTCTACACCGCCGATGACTGTGCGTGCTTCGCTTTCGTTCTTTCTTCATAAAAGAACGAAGACTCATCGCTTTGACGCTGTCCCTCCCCCGGTAGTGAGGAGCACGTGGATCGGAGTGTTCGCGAGCGGCAGTTCGTCGACGAGCACCTACAAGTTCTTGCGGTACAGGAGCGGGTCGGTCACGTTCTACCCGGACCGTCTCTCGGAGGGCACCTACAAGGTGTACCTTGTCATCGCCACCGGCGCCGTCCGTGCCAGCGACACCTACACCGTCACCAGTGGAGGCGTCCAGCCCTCGCCCTCGGCCCTCCCCGACCCTTCCGCCTCTCCCGCCCCGTCTTCTGGCGCTTCGCCCGTCCCCGACCCGTCTGCCTCCCCCGCGCCGTCTTCTGCGCCGATCCCGTCGGCCAGCGCCTCTCCGGTGCCCTCGGCCAACCCTTCGCCTGCGCCGTCCGGCGACGCGGCCACTTGGTGCGGCCATAGATATCTCGCGATCTGTTGGCGTTGTCAGGTGGACTTACCATTTCGTTGTTGCACGACACCAGGCTCAGCGCACACAACGCCAAGCGTGCCCAGTATGGCGTGCCCGATCTGGCCTGGAGCGCCAACCTCGAGGCATCGGCCCAGAGCTACGCCAATACCCTGGCCGCAGGCTGCACGTTCTCCCACAGCGGGGGCAACTACGGTAAGCCTGTCTGGCCATGGCACCCCTTGTTCTGCGAACAGGAGCTGACCACTTGGGGCACGATTCACAGGGGAGAACCTGGCCATGGGCTACTCGAGCATCGCGGCAGTGCTGAACGGATGGGTCGACAGTGAAGCCCAGTACTACAACTCGGCCACCAAGACGTGCAGCGGAGGCACCTGCGGCCATTTCACGCAGGTCCTTTGGCGCATGACCTCCTACGTGGGCTGCGGCATCGCCAAGTGCTCGTCGGGCCGGCCGATCTACGTTTGCCAGTACCTGAGGCCTGGCAACTGCAATGGCTACGATTACCAGTCGACCTCGTCGCCCTGTGGTCCGTTTGGTCCGTGAACGAGCCCTAAGACTGACCAACCAGCCACTGTACAAACTGTTGTTAACTCATCGCATTGCACATAAAATGATCACCTATCGCGAGAGCTCGTTCATTGCGAGCTTTATCTGGAAGAAAAGGAAAAGGCCGGGAAAAAAACAAAAGGTACGATGTCAGCAGCAGATGGATACGGGAAGGAGGTGAAGAAGAGCCACCCCTTCCGCAGGAAGTGGGACAAGGAGTTCTATGAGCAAAAGGCAAAGGAACGTGAAGAGGGCGAGGAGATAGAACCTGGTAACCCACCTACCCCTTATTTTCTTTTTTTAATCTCCACACTAGACGATATCATTTACACTGGTTGGGTGCAACGCAATGCCCTCCCTGCCTCCCCCTGGATGTGATTAAATAAGCACAATGGAATAACAACCACAATACCGCAAATGCAGAGGCCGATCACCCAGCACACAAGAACCGCGGGCCTCTGCTGACGGGAGCTGGCAAGCCCGTTCTGCCGCCCCATCTGCGAAAGCCGCTCAAGGCGCGTGAGTACCACGTAGACACCGATGCCAAGATAGGCAAGGCCCAAGTCGTGGTGCCGGGCACCGCCACGTCCAACCAGGCCGGCTTCTACTGTGATGTCTGCGACTGCATCGTTAAGGACTCGGCCAACTACCTCGATCACATCAACGGCAAGAAGCGTACGCCTGCTCCCACCTGCGTTTGCCACTCACGCTCTTCGCTGGAGTTTACTGACCTTGCTCTTCATGCCGGCAGATCAACGAGCGATGGGCTTTTCGATGCGGGCCGAGCGTTCAACTCTGGAGCAGGTATCATGGAGTGCAGTCTGGATGATGAGATGTACTTTGGGCTCCCTTGGCTTATCTCGGCGTGGTGTGTACAGGTGAGGAGCATCTTCAAGAACGCCAAGAGGAAGAAGGAGGAAGAGGACGAGTACAACTTCGACGAGCGAATGCAGAAGCTGAAGGAGGACGAGGAGAGGAGGAAGCAGGAGAAGAAGGACCGCAAAAAACAGAAGAAACAAAAGACTGAGGAGGCTGCCTCCGCGCCCGCCTCCGACTTGGGCGGTGGAGACGACATCGACGTCTTGGCCGCGATGGGCCTTCCCACCGGATTCGGTGGCAAGAGCAAGTAGTCGCACCTCTTTAAACAAGACCCCTCCACCTTACCTTGCTTGCACACCTGGGATATCCCTTCACAACCCAGCGCACTATGTTGGCTTAACAGAGCTGTTAGCAAGCTGTTTGACTTTGTACAGCCATCACATCTGTGTTGCCTTGCGTCCTGACAAAGGGACAAGTGAATAGGTCCAGAGAGCACTGCTCCAGGCACATGGCACACAATCACTGCGTGTGATGAGGTGGGACTGAATGTGACTCAAGGTGTTAGACTATCATGGGCTATCATTTATTGCAAGAAGAGCAAAAGAAAAAAGAAGGATTGCTTGCAAGTCAATGCTGATAATACGATCTGGGATATAGCACACTGTTGCTTGGTACTTGAGCAGCCAACAGGTTCTGTGTAGATGGTGAGGAATACTGATTGTGCTTTTGATAGCACTGGAGATTAAACCCTGTATATCTCTCATTGGTAGCATGCCATCCTGTTCCTTGCAACTTGCCCATAAGTGGTAAAACCTGGCATAAAAGCAATTGTTGTGCAGCCAGCTTGGCCTTCTCAAGAACAAGATCATGGCCGTGGAGGGGATGCTGGCTACTGACAGAAGGCCACGAACGAGGAGCTCAAGAAAAAGCTGCAAGAGCAGGAGACAAGTCTCTCCAGAACAAGATCCATTGGCTGGCGATTGCTTCCTCTTCGCAACCTAGCTCACATCAGGCAACCACTCCCTCTTCGGCTGGCTCATCTCAGAGGGTGAGGACGCGCAACCATACGAGCAAGCGAGCCCGGCATGAGCCTGCTGAGTAGCCAGCCACCTATCAGGCCGGTCCAAAAGCACAAGCAAGATTGAGCTGTCGCTGTCTGTCGTGTTTGGGACGGGAACGAATTGCGTGCTCGCCTCGCCCACATTGTTACAATACACCATTGGGTCAAAAATGTGAAGGCGTGCCGATGGAGTCGTTGACTTGTCTCCTCCGCCACCCTTCACTGCATTCCTCCTCGCTTTCGCTTTCTCTTTCGTTCTTTCTTCGTTCTGCCCCCCTGACTCTCTCTCTCTCTCTCTCTCGATCCATCCATCACCCGCCGCTCCTTTGGTTCTCCGGTCACTACGACGATGCGTTGTTGAGGCGATGCTGGAGGTATACTGTGATGATGTTCACAACGTGGCCGGTGATGATCAGCCCCTCGATCGGATTGCCATCGGGTATGTGCGCCAAGATGGGGGCCACCACCACCGCTGCCCGCAGCCACACCAGGCGAAGAGAGAGAGAGAGAGAGAAGGGAGAGGGTCAGACCGCGGCCATCACACAGCTGTGCGCGGGGAGAGGGAGCGTGTACCGAGGTTGCCCGGTCCCATCTTGTTGATGTGTTGGCGCTTGGCGACGTCGACAAGAATGGAGGCGAACCAGAGGAAGAGGGTGCGGTGCGGCTCGGCCAATCGGTCGGGGAAGGTCGCGCAGGCCGCCTCGTCGCCCACGCACCGCTCGTACTCGCTCCTGGGCATCGCCGCGAACACGCGCACCGGCAACTCCCCAAACCATCGCTGCCACGGACACCGGTGAGCAACGCACACGCGCATGCGCACATGCACACGCGCGCGTGGGTAGAGCCTACTTTGATGAGCGTGGCGACGGCGTTGACATCGATACAATCGGTGTAGGAGCCGTCGCTGACCTGTTTCTTGATGAGATTCATCTCGAGCTCGTCGCCGGCGAGCCGGAACAGCCCCTCCTGCTCCAGCGCGTTCTTGTCGTACAGGCTCCTGCGCATGAGCGCCAGAAAGGATGGGACCTGGAAGCCTGCGCCAGCCCCCCCAATGAATTCCACCACACATTCCACAATCGAAATTTCGATTTGGATGACGTCATCAGCCAAGCGCGTAGCGGAGCGGAGCGGGGAGAGGAGGCAAACACGGACCGTTGTCTTGGGTGTGGGATAGGGTCGAGGGGTCGATGCCAAAGACGGAGAAGGGCTTCTGGTTCTTGGAGACGGCCTTCTCCTGGGAGGCCGTGAGGACCGTCCGTCGGCGCAGGGTGGTGCCCAGGCCGCTCATGATTGTCGACATGCGGGGACCCACCGAGCTCGACGACGACGTCAGCTTCTCCTTCTCCTTGAAGTGCACTCGCGTCTGTGCCCACCAGCCATCAGTCGACAATATTCACGTGAGCCAGCACACGCACACGAGATGTCCAAAGTTGTAGTGGCTGAGACGCTGCATGTTGTCGAGGACGACCTCGTCTTCGTTGCTGGCCGAGGGCGGGATGACCAGTTGGTAGGCCGACGTGTTGGGCGCCTTGCAGAATCGATTGAACTGGCGCATGGCCTCCATCACCTGCGTGTCCGACGAGAACTGGAACGTCTTCTTGATCCCTGCACGATTTTATTATTTATTATTTACTTCAATTAAAATAAATAAAAACAATATTTAATAAATTAATAAATTATAAACGAACCGTGGCTTGGGGATTCGATGATGAGGTAGACCTTGTCGTCTCCCGCCTCCTTTTCGGCGGCTGGCCACACGACGACAGGGATACGACATCAGCACACGTGAACGTGACTAGAAAGAGAGATAGAGAGGCACCGAGTAGTTTGTCGAGCCGCTGCGTCGATTTCTGTGTGGCGGTGATCGACTTGGAGATCTTCTTGAAGTGGAGCAGCGTGTGCGAGTTGAGGCGGTAGGACGAGATCGTCCGCTTGTCCTCCAGCATGATCTCGCCGCCCTTCTCCATCGGGAAGAACAGGCAGTACTCGTTCGGCTTCTCCAGCGTCGTCCTGCCATCGAGCAGCAGCACCGGTCAATCGATGCTCACACGTGCGTGTGCGTGTGCGTCAAGCTGGGGGGTGGGGAGGCTAACTTCTTGCGAATGATGGCATGGATCTGCTGGAGGGCCTGCTTGACGGACGACTCGGGATGGGTGGCGATGTTGAAGGTGGTGCCCTCCCACTCCACCTTGAG
>JANDJZ010001037.1:0-13744 GCA_027943245.1 Acanthamoeba sp. SK_2022b | reverse complement strand
ACATGACCTACAACATGCCAACAACATGCCCTACATGACCTACAACATGACCCACAACATGCCCTACACAACCTACAACATGACCCACAACATGCCTACAACATGACAACATGCCCTACATGACCCACAACATGCCCACAACACCCCCTACATGACCCCCAACACCCCCTACATTACCCCCTACAACATCCCCTACATGCCCCACAACACCCCCTACATGACCACCTACAACATGCCCACAACACCCCCTACATTACCCCCTACAACATCCCCTACATGACCCCCTACATGACCCACAGCACACCACAACACCCCCTATGTAAGCTTAAACAACAACTTTGAAACTGCTATGTAACCCCTATGCAACCCCTGTGTAACTCCTATGTAACACATATGTAACTCATAATGAAACCCCTGTGTAAGCTTAAACAACAACTTTAAAATCCTATGTAACCCCTATGTAACCCCTATGTAACCCCTATGTAACCCCTATGTAACCCCTATGCAACTCCTATGCAACCCCTATGCAACCTCTATGTAACCCGTATGTTTTCCAATATAAGCCCCTATGTGACAACCATGTAACTCCTATGCAACTCCTATGTAACACAGATCTAACACCTCTGTAACCCTACACCAACCTTACCACAACATCACCACAACACAACTACATCACCACCATCACCACCATCACCACACCATACCATGACCATCACCACACCATCACATAACCATCACATCACCATCACCACACCATCACATCACCATCACCACACCATCACACCATCACACCACCAACACCATCACCATCACCATCACCACACCATCATCACCACAACACCACCACCATCACCACCACCATCACACCATCACAACCACCATCACCACCACAACACCATCACCACAACACCACAACACCACCACCCCATCACCACACCATCACCACAACACCACCACCATCACCACCACCATCACACCATCACCACCACCATCACAACACATCACCACCACAACACCATCACCACAACACCACAACACCACCACCCCATCACCACACCATCACCACCATCACAACTCCATCACCACAACATCATCACCACATCACCACAACATCATCACAACACCATCACCACAACACCATCACATCAACCACCACACTATCACCACAACATCACAACTCCATCACCACAGCATCATCACCACATCACCACAACATCATCACAACACCATCACATCAACCACCACACCATCACCACCACCACCACCACAACACCATCACCACCACCACCACCACAACACCATCACCACAACACCATCACCACCACCACCACAACACCATCACCACACCATCACCACAACACCACCACAACACCATCACCACACCATCACCACACCATCACCATCACCATCACATCACCATCACAACACCATCACACCATCACCATCACAACACCACACCATCACCATCACCACACAACACCATCACAACACCATCACAACACCATCACAACACCACACAACACCATCACAACACCATCACATCACCATCACAACACCATCACCATCACACCACACCATCACATCACCATCACACCACCATCACATCACCACACCATCACCATCACCATCACAACACCATCACATCACCACACATCACCACACAACACCATCACAACACCATCACCATCACAACACCATCACCATCACAACACCATCACCACACCATCACAACACCATCACAACACCATCACAACACCATCACCATCACACCAACACAACACCATCACATCACCATCACAACACCATCACACCATCACATCACCATCACACCATCACAACACCATCACAACACCATCACACCATCACAACACCATCACATCACATCACCATCACATCACCACACCATCACCATCACCATCACCATCACAACATCATCACAACACCATCACAACACCATCACAACACCATCACAACACCATCACACCATCACATCACCATCACAACACCATCACACCATCACATCACCATCACAACACCATCACAACACCATCACACCATCACATCACCATCACACCATCACAACACCATCACATCACATCACATCACCATCACATCACCACACCATCACCATCACCATCACCATCACAACACCATCACAACACCATCACCATAACACCATCACCACACCATCACATCCATCACAACACCATCACCATCACAACACCATCACCACACCATCACCACACCATCACAACACCATCACTAGACCACACCAGCACTACACCATCACCACACCACCATCACAACACCATCACCACAACACCATCACCACACCATCACCATCACCATCACATCACCATCACAACACCATCACACCACCATCACCATCACATCACACCACATCACCATCACCATCACATCACAACACCATCACCGTCACCGTCACCATCACCATCACCATCACCATCACATCACATCACATCACCATCACAACACCATCACATCACCATCACAACACCATCACCATCACCATCACACCATCACAACACCATCACAACACCATCACCATCACCATCACATCACCACACCACCATCACATCACCACACAACACCATCCCATCCCCACACCATCACATCACCATCACAACACCATCACCACCACCACACCATCACCACAACACCATCACAACACCATCACATCACCATCACACCACCATCACCATCACCACACCATCACCACAACACCATCACAACACCATCACCATCACACCATCACCATCACACCATCACAACACCATCACATCACCATCACACCATCACACCACCATCACCATCACACCACCATCACATCACCACACCATTGCCACAACACCATCACAACACCATCACATCACCATCACACCATCACACCACCATCACCATCACACCATCACAACACCATCACATCACCATCACACCACCATCACCATCACACCACCATCACATCACCACACCATCGCCACAACACCATCACAACACCATCACCATCACACCACACCATCACAACACCATCACATCACCACACCATCACAACACCATCACCACACCATCACAACACCACCACCATCACAACACCATCACAACACCATCACCACACCACACCATCACCACAACACCATCACCATCACACCATCACAACACCATCACCACACCATCGCAGCACCATCACCACACCATCACCACACCATCACAACACCATCACCACACCACCACACCACACCACACCACCACACCACCAAACCATCACAACACAACACCATTACAACACCATTACAACACCACCACAACACCATCACCACACCATCACCAAACCATCACACCACCATCACCACACCACCACACCACCAAACCATCACAACACCATACACCATTACAACACCATTACAACACCACCACAACACCCTCACCACACCACCACAACACCATCACCACACCATCACCACACCATCACACCACCATCACCACACCACCACAACACCATCACCACACCATCACACCACCACACCATCACAACATCACAACACCATCACAACACCATCACCACACCATCACAACACCATCACACCACCATTACAACACCACCATCACACCATCACAACACCATCACATCACCATCACACCACCATCACATCACCACACCATCACCACAACACCATCACAACACCATCACAACACCATCATCACAACACCATCACCATCACACCATCACCACACCATCACATCACCATCACACCACCATCACATCACCACACCATCACCACAACACCATCAAAACACCATCCCACCATCACAACACCACCACAACACCACCACCACACCACCACAACACCACAACCACACCACCACAACACCACAACACCATCACACCACCACAACACACCATCAACACCACCACACCACCACACCACCACACCACCACAACACCATCACACCACCACGACACCACAACACCACCACCACACCACCACGACACCACAACACCACAACACCACCACACCAAACACCACAACACCATAAAAACACCATCACCACAAAATAACAACACCATCACAACACCACACCATCACCATCACCACACCATCACACCACCACAACACCACATCAACACCACCACACCACCACAACACCATCACACCACCACAACACACCATCAACACCACCACACCACCACAACACCACCACACCACAACACCACCAACACCACCACAACACCATCACAACACCATCACAACACCATCACATCACCATCACAACACCACCACAACATCATCACAACACCACAACATCATCACAATACCACACCACCACACCACCACCACCACACCACCATCACACCACCACACCACCACAACACCACCACAACACCATCACAATACCACACCACCACACCACCACCACCACACCACCATCACACCACCACACCACCACACCACCATCACACCACCACACCACCACAACACCACCACAACACCAGCACACCACCAGCACACCACCACAACACCACCATCACACCACCACCACCACACCATCACAACACCATCACAACACCATCACCACACCATCACAACACCACCACAACATCATCACAACACCACCATCACAATACCACACCACCATCACACCACCACACCACCACAACACCACCACAACACCATCACCACACCATCACAACACCACCACAACATCATCACAACACCACCATCACAATACCACACCACCACACCACCACCACCACACCACCACAACACCACCACACCACCACAACCACCACATCACCACCACACCACCACAACACCACCACACCACCACAACACCATCACCACAACACCACCACAACACCACATCACCACCACAACACCACAACACCACACCACCACACCACCACGCCACGCCACACACCACACCACACCACAACACCACAACACCATCACAACACCATCACACCATCACAACACCATCACAACACCACCATCACACCATCACAACACCAGCCTCACACCATCACAACACCATCACAACACCATCACAACACCACCATCACACCATCACAACACCACCATCACACCATCACAACACCACCATCACACCATCACAACACCATCACAACACCATCACAACACCACCATCACACCATCACAATACCATCACAACACCACCACAACACCATCACAACACCATCACACCATCACAACACCATCACACCACCACAACACCACCATCACAACACCACACCATCACACCATCACCACCATCACCACACCATCAGCACACACCACCACAACACCATCCCAACAACACCACAACACCACATCACCACACACCACCACAACACCATCACAACACCATCACAATACCACATCACCACCATCACCACTCCTCATCAACGTCACCACAACATCACACCACCACCACAACACCACCATCACAACACCACATCACCACCATCACCACACACCACCACAACACCATCACAACACCATCACAACACCACATCACCACCATCACCACACCATAACACCATCACAACACCACAACACCATCACAACACCACCACAACACCATCACAACACCACCACAACACCATCACAACACCACCACAACACCACACCATCCACACCACCATCACACACAACATACCATCACAACACCATCACCACAACACTATCACACCATCACAACACCAGCACACCACCACACCACATCACCACAACACCACCACAACACCATCACACCACCACAACACCACCATCACAACACCATCACACCACCACAACACCACCATCACAACACCACACCATCACACCATCACACCACCACACCACCACAACACCACCACAACACCATCACATCACCATCACAACACCACCACAACACCACCACCACACCACCATCACAACACCAGCACACCACCACACCACATCACCACAACACCACCACACCACCACCACACCACCAGCACAACACCAGCACACCACCACACCACATCACCACAACACCACCACACCACCACCACACCACCATCACAACACCAGCACACCACCACACCACATCACCACAACACCACCACACCACCACCATAACACCACCACACCACCACAACAGCACCACAACACCGCACCACCACCACACCACCACCACACCACCGCACCACCACCACAACAACACCACATAACCACAACACCACAGCACCACCATCACACCACCACACCACCATACCACCACCACAACACCACCACCACCACCACCACCACATCACCACCACCCCACCACCACTACCACACCACCACCACGCCACCACCACTACCACATCACATCACCACAACACCACACCACCACAACACCACCACATCATCACACCACCACACCACACACCACCACCACACCATCACCATCACCACACCATCACAACACCACCATCACAACACCACCATCACCACATCACCATCACAACACCATCACAACACCATCACCACCATCACCATCACCACCATCACAACACCACCATCACACCACCACCACACCATCACCACCACCACACCATCACCACCACCACATCACCATCATCACACCATCACACCACCACCACACCATCACCACAACACCATCACCACAACACCATCACCATCACCACACCATCACAACACCATCACCACAACACCATCACCATCACCACACCACACCATCACAACACCATCACCACACCACACCACCACACCATCACAACACCACCACCCCATCACAACACCATCACAACAACACCCACACCACAACACTATCACAACACCATCACAACAACACCACTTCACCATCACAACACCACAATACCATCACTAACAACACCACACACCATCACAACACCATCACAACACCATCACAACACCACCATCACAACACCAACACTATCACAACACCATCAAACCACCACAACACCACCACAACACTATCACCACACCACCACAACACCATCACCACAACACCAACACCACAACACCATTTCTTCACCATCACAACACCCTCACCACACCATCACAACGCCATCACAACATCACCACCAGCACACCACCACACCACCCACATCACAACACCACAACATCACATGTAATGGTGTTGTGGTGTTGGTGTTGTGGTGATGGTGTTGTTGTGGTGGTGGGTGTTGTGATCGTGTGGTGGTGTGGTGTGGTGATGGTGTGATGGTGTGATGGTGTGGTGCTGGTGTGGTGATGGTGTGATGGTGTGATGGTGTGGTGCTGGTGTTGTGATGATGTGGTGATGGTGATGTGGTTATGTTGTGGTGATGGTGATGTGGTGATGTGGTGATGGTGTGGTGTTCTTGTGGTGTTGTGGTGGTGTTGTGATATTGGTGTTTTGTGTTTGTGGTGGTGGTGCTGTTGTGGTTGTTGTGAGTTACCTAATAAGGTACTCAGATCAACAGTCACACTGGAACACCAAATGAGGTAGGACTTAATGAGCTCCTAGCACATTAAGGCATGCCTTAAGTTTAGGAGTTATGTTGTAGTACAACTGTCTACAACAATATATTCAGCAGTAATAAAACCAGAGAGAACCCCTGTTCTCTCTCACTTCACACTTTACTCTTCACCACAAAGCGTACATCACAACAGTGGTGTTGTGGTGGTGTTGTGGTGTTGTGGTGGTGTTGTGATATTGGTGTTTTGTGTTTGTGGTGGTGGCGTGGGGTTGGTGTGTTGCATTTGTGCTGATGTGGTTGTGATGTTGTGGTAATGTATTGTGGTGATGTTGTGGTGATGTTGCAGTATTGTGTGGTGGTATGGGGTGGTGTTTTAGTGGTGGTGGTGGTACATTGTTAAAGGCTGTTGTGGTGTTGTGGTGGTGTTGTGGTGGTGGTGTGGTGGTGTTGGTGGAGTGGTTGTGTTGTGGTGGTGTTGGTGGAGTGGTTGTGTTGTGGTGGTGTTGGTGGAGTGGTTGTGTTGTGTTGGTGTTGGTGGAGTGGTTGTGTTGTGGTGGTGTTGGTGGAGTGGTTGTGTTGTGGTGGTGGTGGTGTGGTGGTGGTGGTGGTGGTGGTGGTGGAGTGGTTGTGTGGTGGTGTGGTTGTGTGGTGGTGTGGTGGTGGTGGAGTGGTTGTGTGGTGGTGTGGTCATGTGGTCGTGTGGTGGTGTTGGGGTGCTGGTGCTGTGGTGATGTGGTGGTGCTGTGGTGATGTGGTGCTGGTGCTGTGGTGATGTGGTGTTGGGGTGCTGGTGCTGTGGTGATGTGGTGTAAGGTGTTGTGGTGATGTGGTGTGGTGGTGGTGATGTTGGGCTGTTGTGGTGGTGTTGTTGTGGTGTAGTGGCAGTGTGGTTTGATGTTGTGGTGATGTTGTTGTGATGCTTTAGTGTTGTTGTGGTGTTGTTGTGGTGTTGTGGTGGTGATGGTGTGGTGTGGTGTGGTGGTGCATGTGGTGGTGAAGTTGGGGTGATGTTGTGGTGGTGGTGTGGTAGTGTGGTGTTGTGGTGATGTTGTTGTGATGTTGTGGTGTTATGGTGGTGTGATGGTAGTGTTGTGGTGGTGTGGTAGTGTTGTGGTGGTGTGGTAGTGTTGTGGTGGTGTTGTGATGGTGTTGTGGTGGTGTTGTGGTGGTGTTGTTGTGATGGTGTTGTGATGGTGTTGTGGTGGTGTTGTGATGGTGTGGTGATGGTGTTGTGGTGGTGTTGCGCCAGTGTGCTGGTGGTGTTGTGGTGGTGTGGTGGTGTTGTGGTATGATGGTGTTGGTGTGATGGTGTTGTGGTGGTGTGGTTGTGTGATGGTGTTGTGGTGGTGGTGATGGTGTTGTGGTGGTGGTGTGGTGGTGTTGTGGTGGTGGTGTGGTGGTGTTGTGGTGGTGTTGTGGTGGTGGTGTGGTGATGTGGTGGTGGTGGTGTGGTGTTGTGGTGGTGTGATGGTGTTGTGGTGGTAGTGTGGTGGTGGTGGTGGTGTGGTGTTGTGGTGGTGGTAGTGTGGTGTTGTGGTGGTGGTGTGGTGGTGTTGTGGTGGTGTTGTGGTGTTGTGGTGGTGTGGTGTTGTGGTGGTGGTGGTGTAGTGTTGTGGTGGTGGTAGTGTTGTGGTGATGGTGTGGTGTTGTGGTGGTGGTAGTGTTGTGGTGATGGTGTGGTGTTGTGGTGGTGGTAGTGTTGTGGTGATGGTGTGGTGTTGTGGTGGTGGTATGATGGTGGTGTGATGGTGGTGTGGTGGTGGTGTGATGATGATGTGAGGTGGTATTGTGGTGGTGTGGTGATGGTGTTGTGGGGTGTGGTGGTAGTGTTGTGGTGGTGTGATGGAGTGATGGTGGTGTGGTGATGGGTGTTGTGGTGGCGTGATGGTGGTGTGGTGGTGGTGGTGTGATGGTGGTGGTGTGGTTGTGGTGGTGATGTGGTGATGTTGTGGTGGTGTGAAGTTGTGGTGGTGTGGTGGTGATGTGGTTGTGGTGGTGGTGGTGTGGTTGTGGTGGTGATGTTGTGGTGGTGTGGTGGTGTGAAGTTGTTGTTATGGTGTGGTGGTGGTGTTGTGGTGGTGTGGTGTTATGGTGTTGTGGTGTTGTGCTGTTGTGGTGCTGTTGTTATGGTGGTGGTGTGTTGTAGTGGTGTGGTGGTGTGGTGGTGTGATGGTGTTGTGGTGGTGTGGTGGTGGTGTGGTGTGGTGGTGTGGTGGTGTGATGGTGTTGTGATGGTGTTGTGGTGAGATGGTGTTGTGGTGGTGTTAAGGTGTGGTGGTGTGTGTTGTGAGTTACCTAATAAGGTACTCAGATCAACAGTCACTCTGGAACACCAAATGAGGTAGGACTTAATGAGCTCCTAGCACATTAAGGCATGCCTTAAGTTTAGGAGTTATGTTGTAGTACAACTGTCTACAACAATATATTCAGCAGTAATAAAACCAGAGAGAACCCCTGTTCTCTCTCACTTCACACTTTACTCTTCACCACAAAGCGTACATTACAACAGTGTGATGGTGTTGTGGTTGTGTGGTGATGTTGTGGTGTTGTGGTGATTGTGTTGTAGTGGTGTTGTGGTGATGTGGTGGTGTTGTGGTGGTGTGATGTTGTGCTGATGTTGTGGTGATGTTGTGATGGTGTGCTTATGTTCTGATGTGGTGATGTTGTGGTGGTGTTGTAGCGCTGATGTGGTTATGGTGTTGTGATGGTGTTGTGATGGTTTTGTGATGGTGGTGGTGGTGTTGTGATGGTGTGGTGTTGATGTGGTGGTGTGGTGATGGTGTTGTGGTGGTGTTGTGGTGGTGTTGTGGTGTAGTGATGATGTTGTGGTGTGGTGTGGCGGTGTGGTGGTGTTGTGGTGGTGTTATGGTGGTGTGGTGATGTTGTGGTGATGGTTTTGTGGTGTGGTGGTGGTGTTGTGGTGTAGTGATGGTGTTGTGGTGGTGTGGTGTTGTGGTGATGGTGTTGTGGTGGTGTGGTGATGGTGTGGTGATGGTGTGGTGTTGTTGTGATGTTGTGTTGGTGTGGTGGTGATGTTATGGTGATGGTGTGGTGGTGTGATGTTGTGGTGATTGTGTGGTGGTGTTGTGGTGGTGTAGTGGTGATGGGATGATGAGGTGTTGTGGTGGTGGTATTGTAGTGGTGTTGTTGTGGTATTGTTGTGGTGGTATTTGGGGTTTTGTGGTTATGTTATTGTGGTGTTGTTTTGTGGCGTTGTGTGGTGGTGTTGTGGTGATGTTGTAGTTGTGGTGGTGTTGTGGTGTGGTATTGTGGTGGTGTTGTGGTGCTGGGATGATATGGTGTTGTGATGTTGTTGTGGTGTTGTAGTGGTGGTGGTGTTGTGATGTTGTGGTGCTGATGTGGTGTTGGTGTGGTGATTGTGTTGTGGTTATGTGGTGGTGTTGTCGTGTTGTGGTGTTGTGGTGGTGGTGTGGTGGCGGTGTGATGCTGTTGTGGTGGTGTTGTGGTGGTTGTGTGGTGATGGTGTGGTGATGTTGTGGTGGATGTGTGGGGGTGTTGTGGTGTTGGTGTGGTGTTGTGATGGTGTTGTGATGGTGTTGTTGTGATGGTGGTGTTGTGATGGTGTTGTGATGGTGGTGTGGTGTTGTGATGGTGTTGTGATGGTGTTGTGATGCGTGATGGTGATGTGATGTTGGTGTGGTGGTGTTGGTGTGGTGTTGGTGTGGTGGTGTGATGGTGTTGTGATGGTGATGTGTAGTTGTGATGGTGTGGTTGTGGTTGTGGTGGTGTGGTTGTGGTTGTGGTGGTGTGGTAGTGCTGTGTGGTGTTGTGGTTGTGGTTGCGTGGTGTTGTGGTGGTAGTGTGAGGTTGTGGTGATGTTGTGGCGGTGTTGTGGTGGTGTTGTGGTGGTGTTGTGGAGAAGTGGTGCTAATGTAGTGGTGGTGATGTGCTGATGTTGTGGTGGTGGTGGTGTTGTGGAGATGTGGTGCTAATGTTGTGGTGGTGTTGTGGTGGTGTTGTGGTGTTGTTGTGATGGTGTTGTGGTGTTGTTGTGATGGTGTTGTGGTGGTGTTGTGGTGGTGTTGTGATGGTGTTGTGGTGGTGTTGTGGTGTTGTTGTGATGGTGTTGTGGTGTGTGGAGATGTTGTGGTGTTGTGGTGTTGTGGTGGTGGTATGATGGTGATGTGGTGTTATGGTGTGGTGGTGTGGTGTGGTGGTGTGTGGTGTTATGATGTGGTGTTGTGGTGATGGTGTTGTGGTTGTGGTGGTATTGTGGTAGTAGTGG
The DNA here is from genome assembly GCA_027943245.1 of Acanthamoeba sp. SK_2022b. Taxonomy (NCBI): domain Eukaryota; phylum Discosea; order Longamoebia; family Acanthamoebidae; genus Acanthamoeba; species Acanthamoeba sp. SK_2022b. Next base: position 2,030 of record JANDJZ010001037.1, on the reverse strand, counting down.
TGATGTTTTGGTGTTGTGGTGTTATGGTGTAGTTGTTATTGTGTTGTTGTAGTGGTATGTGTCGAGTTGTTGTGATGATTATGTGGTGGTGTTGTGATGTGGTGTTGTGGTGTTGCTTTGGTGTTGTGGCGTTGGTGATGTTGTTGTGTTTAGATGTTGTGGCGGTGGGTTGTGGTGGTCTTGTGATGATATGGTTGGTAATGCTGCTGTGCTATTGTAGTTGTGATGCTGTTGTGGCGTTGTGGTGATGTTGTGGTGTGTTGAGGTGTTGGTGTGGTGGTTGTGTTGTGGTGGTGTGGTGATGTGGTAAGAGATGGTGTGGTGATGTTGGTGGTGCGGTGGTGGTGATGTTGTGTGGTGCTGGTGTGGTGATGTTGTTGTGGTGGTGTTCTGATGTTGTGGTATTGTAGTGATTGTTGTGGTGATGGTTGTAGTGATGTTGTGGTGTTTTAGTGATGTTGTGGTTATGGTGGTGTAGTGGTGTTGTTGTGGTGGTGGTGTTGTTGTGGTGGTGATATAGTGTTGGTGGTGTGATGTGGTGATGTTATGGTGATGTTGTGGTGGTGGTGATAGTATGGTGATGTTGTGATGTGGTGTAGTGGTTATGTGGTGGTGATGTTGTGGTGATGTTGTGGTGATGTTTTGGTGTTGTTGGTGATGGTGGTGCTGCTGTGGTGATGGTAATGGTGTAGTTGTGGATGTTGTGGTGAGGGGTGTGTTGTTGCAGTGTTGTTGTGCTGGTAGTGTTGGTGGTGGGGTGTTGTGGTGTTGTGGTGGTAGTAGTGTTGTAGTGTTGGTGGTGTTGTGGTAGTGTTGTGGTGGTAGTAGTGTTGTAGTGTTGGTGGTGTTGTGGTAGTGTTGTGGTGGTGGTGTTGTGGCTATTGTGGTGGCGTGGTGATGTTGTGGTGAAGTTGTGGTGATGTTGTGGTGGTGTTGTGGTGTTGTGATGGTGTTGTGATGGTGTGGTGATGTTGTGGAGTTGTGGTGTTGTGAGGGTGTTGTGATGGTGTGGTGATGTGGCGGTGGTGGTGGTGTTTGATGTTATGGGTGATGTTGTGGTGGCGTGGTGTTGTTTTGTTGTTATGGTGGAGTTGTTGTGGTGTTGTGGTGTGGTGGTGTTGTTCTGGTGGTGAGGAGGTGTTGTGGTGTTATGGTGGTTATGTGGTGATGTTGTGATGATGATGTTGTGGTGATGTGGTGGTGATGTGGTGTGTGGTTGTTGTCATATTGAAGTGGTGTTGTTGGTATGTTGTGAAGATGTTGTAGTGGTGTTGTGGTGGTGTGGTGATGTGGTGTTGTGATGATGTGGTAGTTGTGTTTGTGTTGTGATGTTGGATGTTCTGGTGGTGTGGTTGTGTTGATGTTGTGGTATTGTGGTGATGTTGTGGTGGTGTTGTGGGTGTGCTGCTGCGTGGTGTTGTTATGATGTTGTGGTGTTGTTGTGATGTGGGTTGTGGTGATGGCGTTGCGTACTTATTGAAATGATATGATGATGTTGTGGTGGTGGTATGGTGATGCTGGTGTGCTGTTGTGATAATTTGGTAATGTTGTGGTGTGGTGATGTTGTGGTGCTGTTGTAGTTGTGGTGTTGTGGTGGTTAGCTGGTGTTGTGATGGTGGTGTTGTGATGGTGTTGTGGTGGTGTTGTAGTTATGTTGTGGTGTTGTGGTGGTGTTGTGGTGATGTTGTTGGGTTGTTGTGGTGGTGTGGTGTTGTTGCAATATTTTGGTTATGCTGCAGTGTTGTGGTGGTGGTGTTGTTGTGGTGCTGTGGTAGTGCCGTAGTGTTGTGGTGGTGATGTTGTGGTGATGGTGTGGTGGTGATGGTGTGCACCACCACAACACCACCACACCAACACTACAGCCACCACCACAACACCACCACCACCACCACCACCACCAACACCACGCCACCACAAGCACCGCAACACCACCACACCAGGACCACACCACCACAACATCACCACAACACTACAACAACTCTACCACAACATCCCATAGTGCTGGTGGGATGTTGTGGTGTTGTTGTAGT